>JAAKEQ010000078.1:0-66683 GCA_014250555.1 Aspergillus oerlinghausenensis
GGGAAATTAATATGGGATACCCATTTCCTAAAGGGAGGGAATTTCCCATGGGAATTCCCTCCCACGCGGCCAGCCTATCTACCTCTATACTATCTAGTAGTATTTATAAAAGACTAATTATACTTATCTACTTTATAAGCTAGAGTTAGTATAGTAAGCTACCTACTTTATAATAGCTATAAAGCTTTTATACTAGTTCTAGAGCCTACTAGATATATTTAAGGTTAGTAATAAGGGTAGTAATCTATAACCTATATATTATTATAACTTACTTATAGGGCTTATTTAATATCCTATAATACTATAACTATAACTACTTATAGATAATAAGATAATATAGGTTATATAATTATAGAGATAACTAAGGGAAATATAATAAAGAAGAGTAAGATAATAAAATATAATAAAGATAAGTAAGATAATCTACTTATATATAAAGATAGCTTAATACTATTAATAGTAAAGAAGAAGAAAAAGGAGAAGAAGAAGAAGAAGAATCTATAGATTTATAAAGATAAGAAACTCCTATACTACTAAGTAAGTACTTAGTAAAACTATTTAGAATATTTACTATAATAAGGTTAAAGCACTAGATAATAAGTATTAATTAAAAGAGTAATATATTAGCTAGTAATAATATTATAGTATTATAGTATTATAGTATTACCCCTCTATATAAGTAAAATTATTAAGTAGAGATAATATAACTATTCTAATCTAGCTAATAAGAAGATATAGTTTATATAAGTTATAAAAGACTATAAGTAACCTACTAGCTATAGAGATATAGTATATAAAGTATTAAAGAGAGGGGGCTATTATTAAGTAATAAATCTATATATAACTTTAAGAAGCTATAAGAGGTTATATAGATAGTATATAACCTATAGAGATATTACTACTAGCTAAGATATAAGATACTTATATAATTATATCTTAGTAATTACTTTAAGAAGTTAGAACTATAATAATACTACTACTATACTATCTATTATTTAGTAGAGAGTATTCTATAAGTGCTTTTATATTAATATAATAAATAAGTTAAATAAGTTATATAATTCTATAGTAATAGGCTAATAATTATTATCTAAGAATCCTTAGCCCTCTAATAACCCCCACTAATAATGTCTGGATTTTGAACCATAATATAAAATTAATAAAAATAGATAAAAATAAATAAGAAGTAGTTTTAGAGTTACTAAATACTTTACTATCTATAGATAAAAAAATATTCTTAGATATTATAGAGATAGGCTACTATCTAATTATAATAGGTACTATATAGTTACTTAAAGTCTTAAATACCTTAATTACTAAAGCTAACAGAGATAATATTCTACTATAAGGAGTATAAAGATAGTTAAAAATAAGTTTAAGAATTAAGAATAATAGTATAAGGCTCCCCTAAAAGATTAATCTAATTTAACTATAGTTTAGGTAAGTATAATAATATTTAGGACTAATAAGCTAATAATTCATAGTAATAGACTAATAATTATTATATAAGAATTATTAGCTTATCCCTATTAATAACATCCTGATTTTTTAACTATAATATAAAATTAATAAAAATAGATAAAAATAAATAGGAAGTAGTTTTAGAGTTATAAGGGGCTCTACTATCTATAGAGGAAAAAATATTCTCAGATATTACAGGGGTGGGTGTTGACACTTACCATGGTTTTCCCTTATAGCTACTATTATATAGTTTATTATATGGCCCTGTAGCCCTATTTATATAATTTCTTTTAATAGCCTAGAGTATTAATCTAGGCTGATATTCTTCTATTACCTTAGTAAGCAGGTGTAACTTAGTACAGCTAAAGCTGGCAGTAAGCAGAGCAAGCACCTAGCCAGCTTGTTTATTATATAGATCTATTACTATATTTAATTTCCTTAGGGATGGTCTTAATAGATAATAGTCCTCATAGATTAGGATAGAACTCTAAATTTTCTATAAACTTTAGTTATAAACTATTTATAAGATACAAGGCCTTGGGGCCACACATTCTGTGTGGCCCAGCCCTTTTTTGAGCTAATTACTAAGCATGCATAACCTTAAATTTAAGGCAGATATAACTAAGGCTATAATACCTTACTATAGATCATTACTATAGCATGTTAATATTTCCTTTTTAATACCCTAGATCTAATAATCTAATAATACTCTTTAGATAACTTTCTTAAAGCTTTAACTTCCTAAACCTCTGCTAACTAGAACTATTAATATAGGATCCCTAGGGCAGCCTATCTACTTAAATTAAAATAGTAGTATTAGCACCTCTTATCTAATATAGCTATTATCTATATATACTCTATAGGAATTATAATTATTAGCCTATATATATACTCTAGTCTGTCTAAAAAGGGACCTTATATATTTACTATATACTAACCTCCCCCTTTAGATAGTGGTTAGTAGCTTACTATACTTACTAAGCTATATAGAATATCTTATTATATCTTAGTACCTTAGTAGTACTAGTAGTTATTAGCTCCTATTATAGCTATAGTTAGATAGATAGAAGGCCCTAGCCTAGGACTAGGTATAATATATATAGGTACTAGTAGTAGGAGTCCCTTCTCCTAATATTTACTAGTATAGTACATCACTAGTAGCTATTATAGTAGTAAGCTTAATTAGAAAGTATTATATTAGTTATAGGACTAAAACCTTATACTAGGCTACTCCTAGTATTATACCCCTATCTTTCTTTCTTAGTAGTACTATAGATTTACTAGTTAGCTAACTAACTCTATAGTATACTCCTATTAATATGCCTAGTAGAGCTAGGTAGTTAGAGGGGGTATATAGCCTATTAGATTATTACTAAAATATAAGATAAGTACCCTATAGCTAAGCCTATAGACCTACTAAATCTAAGTATATAGTAGCTAACCTCTCTTATCTACTTAGCATCTTACTATAATATATTTCTACTTCTTAAATACCTCCTCTATAATAAAGTTATCTATAGAAGAATAATTATTAATATTATCTAATTTAGTGCTATCTAAGTCTAAGTCTAAGTCTAAGTCTAAACCTAAATCTAAATCTAATATATTAGACTTAGATACTATATTATTATTATCTAACTCTAACTTCACAGAGCTAAAGGCTCCAGGTAAGAAAGAATATAGAAGGTAGAAAGAGAGGGGAGGGAAGGAGATAGTATTAGTAATAATAGACTTAGTAATCTAGCCTAGGGCTAAAAAGACTATATCTAACTAGAAAGGAATAGTAGTATCCCCTATCTATATAGATATATTATAAACCTTACTAAGGACCTTATAGTAATATTTCTAAGGTACTATATTAGATATTAATAATACCTAGGCAGATAGTGCTTAGGATAGTAGAATAAATAATATAATTAATATATAGAGGTAAGGGTACTCCTAACTATTTATATTATAGTAACTAATTAAATTACTAGATACCTAGACTATCTTACTAGGGTATAGAACTAGGAATCCCCTTAGTAAAGACTTAGGGCTAATTACTACTATTATCTAGAAGGTAATATAGTTATTTAGGCTATTCTTTATCCTATTACTACTTATATCCTTAGTATAGTTATATACTATTAGTTATATAACTAATATCTAATAATCCCTAATAGCAGGCTATTTATAAATAACTAAGGCTATAAAAGTTAGAGAAGGCTGAATTATTAGTAGTATATAATCCTTATATAGTATAGTATTAGGTTTACTAGATATCTTATAAATAGAGAAAAGAGTATTAGCTAATATATTATATATATAATAGGAATTAGAGTAGAAGGTAAGTTATAGTATTAAATACTTTATATAAATAGTTAATACTAGATAGCCTTAGTCTAATATCCTTACTAATAGATACCCCTAGTAGATTATGACAGCACAAGCTATAAAGGATAATTAAAATTAATTATAGTATTTAATTATAATTAGTATCCTATCTAGCTTAATAATTAGCCCTAGCAGTTACTCTATAGGTCCCTAGGTAGATATCTATAATAATATATATATTATTATTAAGTCCTAAGGCATAGTATTAACAGTAAGAAGGCTGCTAAAGAAGTAATAAGTATAATTAGGGGTTAATATAATAATAAAGAAGATATAATATAGATTAAGATAATTAAGATATAAAGAAAGAAGAGGTTAGATATTATAAAGAGGGGAGAGGTATAATATATATATTTTTTCTTAGAGGAATATATACCTAAGCTATTAATTATATAGGAAGAAAAGGCTAGAGTATCTCTAGATATATAATATTCTCTATAATCTAATCTATATTATTATAATTAAAAAAGATAATTAGTTATCTAGTAGATATAGTCTATAATATTATTATATAGAGCTAACTATAGGAAAATATAAAGATATATAGATCTATACCTATATACTAAAGGGACTAGCCTTATACCTTATTAATAGTTATTATAAAGGCCAGGTAAACTAGGAACTAGATATATATTAAAAGAAATAAGAAGTCACTATCCTTAGATAGTAACTTAAGCTAGGGTAATAGATACTAATTACCTTTAAATCTACCTATAGTAATCTTAACCTATAGGTAATAGTACTAGATACTAGTAATAATTAGATATATACTATTATATATACTATAGTATAGATTATAGTTCTATATTAATATTACTAGTATACCTACCTTTAACTATAGCTTATCTAATAATAAAGTAGCAGAGTAGAGGCTATATAAAAACTCTACTATATACTCCTTATCTATCTTACTATTACTATTATATATATTAAGGGATAAAAGGCAGACCTTATCACCTAGTAAGTAAGCTAGTAAGGTCTTATTAAAATTATCTATATTAATATTACACAGAGTTAGAATAGTATAGTCTTAAAAGAGGGATAGGCTAGCTACTATATTATAGATTATATATAGCTACACCATAGGGTAGATTAACTTTATAAAGTTATCTATCTTATGCATCCTATATATAGATAGAGGTAAAGGGATTAGGCCTACTATAGAGGGTATATAGTTAAGATTAGTAAGCTACTATACTAGATAATAATTATCCTTAGAGGTTAACTATAGCTATATATTAATAGTAAGAGATAGGACCTCTAAATATAGCTAGATTACTACTTACTATAGGTAGACTAATATAATATCTACATGGTTACTGCTAGGCATAATAAGAAGGATCTACTAAAAATTACTACTAAGAACTATAGGGATGCCTCTAAAAGGCTAATTACTACCAGGCATATCTATATAGATATTATAGAGTATCTAATCTATAGTATTAAAGATATAGCAGCTAGTTATTAGTATCTTATCCTATATAATTAAAGATATCTACTATATTAGCTCTATAGCACTAGTCCCTTACTTAACTATATAGGATAAGTTCTTATTATAAGATATAGGGATCTAAAACTATTTATAAGCTATCTAATCACTAGGTAAAAGAAGAGAGGCTATACTAGTTAATATAATATATAAGATAATAAGGCCATAGGATTAATAGAATTTAGCTAGAGTATTATAGAGGTATATCTTCCCTAGAGAGAATAAGTAGGAATAATATAAATATAAATAATACTAGATAACTAATCTATACTACCTAGCTTATATAGAAAGAAGTATGCCTTTATAGGGTTATCTTTAATAATACTAGTAATATAATTAAAAGCTATATATTAACTATAGTTTAACTAGTTATAGTAGTTATTAAAGGATATATACTACTTAGCCTAATTATATATTAATTCCTTATATAGCTCCTAGTGACTATTAGCTATCTAGAGAGACTAATTATACTCTACCCTAAGAAGGCTAAAATCTATTAGTATCTTCTTAGCCTAAGCTAGTATCTAACTAATATACTATAGTATAAGATCCTTATATATATTATTATTAGGTATATTAAAGAGAAGAAGCTCCTAATATATCTAGAATAATAGATTATTACTAATAGAGTTACTAAAGTATCTCTAGATAGTAGTAGTATAGTCCTAGGTTAAAGGTATATATACTAAAGTAGTAATAAATATAATATAAAAGACCTTCTTAGTCTAAAAGATAATAATATTCTTAAAATACTTTATCTACTTATTATCCTAGTTAATAATACCTAATATATAGTAGGCCTTCTAGAATATTAGATAAACTATCCTACTAATAGTATAAAGATCCTTATAACTAGATAGGCTATAAACCACTATTAAAAGATATTAAATATAGTATATCTCCCTACTCTAAGGTGTTAGGGGATATATATAGCTAAGCTAAAACCCCCTCTAGTATAGGTACTAGGTGTCTTTATACTAGATAAAGTAGTATAGGACCTCCTAATAAAGATATTTTAGGATATTAGGGTTCTCCTAATAGTATTAAAAGAATTCTAGAAGGTATATAGTATAATATATTATTAGATTATATAATTCCTTATTAATTATATTAGTCTTATAAATCAGATTATAGTTATTCTAATTATATATAACTAATACTATAATAGAGGGCTTTATATTATTAATCTAGTACTCTATAAGGTACTAGAAAGCCTTAGAGGCCTCTAGATAATAGCTATTAATAAACTCTTTTATCTTATTAAAGCTAAACTTAACTATTAACTAATCTAGCCCCTTATAGAGATATTTATATAAGTATTAGATAGCCTTAATACTATTATATAGCTTAATATTAATCTATATAGTATACTTATAGCTTAGATAGGGATTATAGGGAATAACCTATTTATTCCTAATCTTAATAAACTTATCTAACCAGCCTAGGTAAGGGACCCTAATCTACTATATATCCTAGTAATAATATATTAGATAGTTATTCTCCTTAATCTTAGTTACTTTATAAAAAGGCTTAGGAAAGTACTTTAAGTATATATAAATATTATTAATATCTCTTATATAGGGAGTAGTAGGATTATAATTACTATATAGCTAATATATTATTATCTCTATAATAATATTATAGAGCTACTACCTACTATAATTATTAATAAATAGAATCTCTATATTAATTATATTATTAAGAATATAAGTATCTAGGAATTACTAGTTATTATATATCTATAGAAGGATATAGGTATAGGGGAGACCTTACTTCTAGTACTTAATAATAAATATATAGACCTTATATTAGCTAAAGATATCCTACTTCTAGATATTATAAAGAAGGCTCTATAACTTTATATAGAATATATAATAGACTAAGTCTAGATAGGTAAAGAGATCCTAGATTAGTATATTATTATTATTCTTAATTAGCTTAGCTATAATCTCTAGTTACTATAGATTAGTAGTAAAGATAATAAAGAAGATAAGCTTACTAAACTAATATATAATAATTAGAGAATCTTAATAGTATTTCTATTAATAATAACTACTTCTAATAAAAGTAATAAATAAGACTATCTTCTTATCTATCTTAGTATTAATAGGCTAACCCCCTGCTACCTCTACTATATAGGTAGTTATCTATATATAGGAATAAGACTCTATATATAACTAGGTCTAATAATACCTTATATAGTCTAGATTCTTCTTCTCTACTATAAGATATATATCTACTATAAACTACTACTAGAGGTTACCTCTATAGTAGAATAGGTTAAAAGCACCTATATATAGGTATATTAGCTATTAGGCCTATATCTAGTTAGTTAGTAACTCTTACTTATAGGCCTAACCTAATAGTATTAGACTATATAGGTATATAGCCTAATAATAACTAATACTACTATCTAGATAGAATAGGATATAATATAGTAGTAAATATAATAGGTAGGAGTAGTAAATATTAGTAAGATATTAATTCTTAATATTCTATATAGTATTAGGGGTATAAAGGTTAGCTAGCCTAGGGATACCTACTAACCTTAGATCTAGGTAGTGTAGTGCATGGTGTAGATATAGTTAAATATTATAAAAGCTTAGATAAGGCTATTCTTTAGGAATATCTAGAATAAAGCTAGTAACCTTATTTATAAAGATAACTATATTAAATAGCTAACTACCTTGCTTATTAGGAATAATATAGATCTAGGTATTTAAGTAGATAGAATCTAGTACTAGGGATGCTATAATATTATAAGCCTATTAAAAGAGAGTATAGAATAAATTTAATATATAGATAGACTAATCTAGTTACTTAATAAGGTTAACTATAACCTAATATAAAGAGGGGTTATTTTAAGCATAGATCTTATATACTAATAATAAATTAAGTAGGTAAAGGCTAGTATAGGATAGTATAGAATCTATAGATATACTAAGTATTAGCTATAGATAATATACAGGGAAAATATATATAAAGTTAGTATACTAGCTAGGGGACCTTAATAATAGTATATTATTTTATTAATCTAAAAGATATACTAGAACTTATTTATACCTAGATAATTATTATAATTATAGCTAATAAAGATAAAGGCTAGGGAATAGTTTAGCTACTAGATATATATTTAGAATAGGTAGGAATTACTATTATTAATACTAAAATATTAATAGAGTAAGGGGTCTGATAGTAGCTAGATTAGATCTAAATATACTAAGCCATACTTATAGTATAACTTATATAAGATATTATACTCCTTAGTAATCTTAGCCTCCTAATATAGAGCCCTATAAAAGAGGTATAGCTTATCTATCTAGCCTAGATCCAGGACATCCTAATCACCATTATATAAAGAAAAGATAATAGGGACTAAGGGGTTTTACCTAGACTAATAATAGTAAGAACTATAGTAATTCTAATCATATAGTAAAGTAGATAGTAGGGTATTATAAATATTATAGATAGAAACTACTAGGATATCTTAGAGTATAGAGATATATTATTAGAGGTAAGTATTAGCTGCCTAGATATAGTATTAGTAGTATTTATAATTAATATATATATATTATTAGGAGGGCATGACCATCTAGTAGATTATATAGGTATAGGGACTAATAGGTAGTAGAGGGTAAGGGATAGATATTACTATATAGAGACTAGAATAATAGTTAGAGTATTTATTATAACTAACTATAGTAGATATATAGGAGGTATAGTAGATATAGTACTTATACTCCCTAATATATTATAGCTCCCCTTCCTAAATAGCTACCTAATAGACTAAATAGAGTATATACTAATAAGGCACTAGGCCCTTAATTAGGTTACTATAGTAATTATAGTACCTAATTAGTAATATTAATAGGACTTAGGATAGGAGAGAAGAATTAGGTAAAGATAAAGATATACTACTAGTAATAGCAGTAGTAGTGAACTAGATACTAAGTATAAAGTAGTAGGTTATATATAGATATATATAGGGGGGGAAAAGATCATATTTTAATAAAGCTAATCTAGACTATAAGATTTAGAGAGTAGTAATATTATTAGGAACTAATCTTATCTATAATAAAGATAATATAGTAATATAGAGACTATAGAAACCTATAATAGATAGTATTAAAGAAGGCCTATTATATAGATATAATAATTAGGTATATAGATAAAGAAGATTATAAAGAATAATATATATTATAGTAGTAAGAGGTAGTAGAGGAGATAGAGAATAGTAATTATAATATAAAGATAAAATAGGGATATTAAAAAAGAAAGGTAGTAAAAGATAGTAGAAAGTAATAAAGACCCTAAGTAATTTAATAAGGTGTGGGAGCCTATATATAGTAGCCTAGAATAGCAGGCAGAGAGTAGTAATAATATAGTAGAATAGACCTTAAACTTTAAATAGAGCCAGAAGATAATATATATATATGATAATAATCTAAGGTAATAGTCTATATCTAACTTAGTATTAAGACTATATAAGTAAATTTAGGACTTCTAATAAGAAATCCCTTCCTATTCTATATACTCTATGGGAATCCCATCCTATAGAAAAGTAAGTAAGGGATTCCCTAATCCTAATACTAATACTAATAATAGATAGGACTCCTAAAGAAGAATAGAGATAATAAGATAGGATATTTATTAATATAGGAAATCCTATATTAATTTCCTATCCTATTTTTATCTTAGGATGTGGGAGTCCCATCCTATTAGATAAGAATAGGAAATCCTATAGGAATCCTAAAATAGGAAGGGAAATTCACTAGGGACTCCCATTTCCCAAAGGGAGGGAATTTCCCATGGGAATTCCCTCCCACACGGCCAGCCTAGGTAGAGAGCAGCAATAGTATGGCAGAACAGACCTTAAACTTTGAATAAAGCCAGAAGACAATATATATATATGATATTTATTATTAGTCATCTAGTAGTAGACCCCTAGAAAATACTAGAAATTATTTTTCTTATAGTTTCTGCCTGAATTCTTAGGCCCTACTAGCCTAATAGACACCTCAGGCACACATCTATATCAGGTGCTGGCCTAAAAGGGTATAGGCTTCCCGCAGATAGTGGTCTTGACATACCCCAATAAAAAATTTCGACCTTACCCTGACCCCCCTGGTTTGACCACCTTCCTAGTGAATATCCTATAATCTATCATGTTGATTGACACAATACCCACATCTTGCCTGTTCTTCACTAAGCACAGGATATCATGGCTGAAACACTGACAGCGTGGCACCTGTTTCCGTTCAAACCAATATAATTCCACGCTTCCCATATATCTCTGACCCACCAGTAGTCCGTTGCCCCCCGATGAATTTCACTGCTTCTAGTCTTGTTTAGTCATATGCCCAATGACCCTGATAGGCCCAAGGACCAGTAAATCAGCGCTGTGCTGTGGAGTTTTGCGCGGGGATAACTCCGAGCGCTCCCACCAGACGGACTTAGCACCGAAAGCTTAAACCCGGTGTCCTTATCGCCGCCCTGGTCACCCACCAGCCGACGAGAAGAGCCTGGAACGAGTTCTGAAACTTTCTGCAGATTTTCATCACTACGCGCTACCGAGGAGTTGCTGGTTCATCACTAGGCGCTCGAAGTGACAAGTCCATTGCTTCCCTGTAATAAACGATCATAGCAATGCGTTCTGCGGATGTCGAGTCGGATCTCCAAGAGCATCCGCATCTGGAAATTAAGCCCACATTTTTATCCAAGCGAGATTCGTTCTTAATACAATATCAGATCGACTATGATGTTTTCGTAGAGCATAGCTTCGACTCACACTGCTAATTGTCAGAAACCGCAGATCCGTACCGATTTCGTTTATCACTAGTAATTTGTATGGAAGTGATAAATCAATGAAGGTTTGTCTCTTCTCAGCTAATGGCTATACTATGTGATCTTTACACTATCGGATGGATCCAGCATGAAGCATCCAAATCGCATGATTACAGGGGCCGCACCCACCCGGGCAAAAGAAATCTGTAAGGGAGAGAATCTATAAGGTCAAACGAGCTACCCAATAGGTAAGCGGTAAAATATATCAGCACGAATGCACCCCTAGTCAGGTGATCATCATATGATTCATGCTGCGTACACTCAGTGCAATATGGACGTTACAAACGGCATTCAACGAAAAGACTGTAATTCTCGGGTTACAACTGCCAGTAGACCTGCCTTTTAGCCTTTCGCGCCTATTGTTTGAGCAGGGGATTAGATTGAACCTAAATTCAAGGTCTGGAGTACCATGGCGACCAAGAAGAATTGCCCAAAGAGGACTAGGTCGCCATCACCATTCCAAGCATCCGCCACCCCGCATCTGCCTTCAATTTACGTTATCCTTGCGGAAGACCTCAATTGGCAGTGTTGCATATCTGGAGTTCGACAGTATGGGCGAGTCTTGCAAATCCCCTCAGATTATCCGTAAGTCTTTTGCCTGCGATGAGTGCAAACGTCGCAAGATACGTTGTACTGGTGGGGATAACTGTACAAACTGTGTGCGCGATGCCAAGCCGTGCCGGTACTCATCCCCATCACACAAATTGTTGTCGCTCCAGAGGTGGGTAGATGCCTTTTGTCTTTAGCGAAAGTCCAAACAAGTGACGTTGTGGTAATTGACCCTAATCATCAGACGCCTTCAAGAAAGCGAGCAGCTTCGCAAGGATATGGAGAAGGCTTGGAGTATCCATCTCCCTGGAGTAGATCTACAAGCAGCAGTCTGCGCTGTACGGGAAGGTGCATCACATAGCCATGTTCCGAATGACCCGGATGTCGTCGGTCACAATCATACTCCGAATCGTAAGATGAGCATCGGGCCAGATCATCAGACAGAGCAACCCCCCACAAACTTCACGGAGCACAGTAATGCAGAGGACTATGAATTCGACGAATCCCAAGATTTCGACAATTCAATCGATGGCATGGGCTTTCTGACCGCGGACCCCCATAAAGCAGGTTATACGGGCCCACAGTCTGGCATAGCAGCCTTGAAGTTCCTCCAGGCACTTCCGTTGCATCTGCCCCTCAATCATATGCGCACACCGTCATGTCTAGATGGAGACGAATCCTTGGAGGTATCAGCGCAGGCTGCAGAGACTGTTTCCCGTTATATTGACGACTACTTTTCACTATACCACCCGGCGTATCCAATTCTCCACGAAGGCACGTTCCGTGCTCGCGTCTCAGGTAAGCAAAACAACTTTTACATAGCCTTTGGTTGACTCACACTCTTTCTGACTTACATTAGGAGCACTCGCAAAGCCGCGCGATGGCTCTTGGCCCTTACTGTACAACACTGTCGCTGCGATAGGTGCATTCGTCGGTGGAACAAAAGCGACCAACTGCGACATTCCGCTATACAAAGAAGCCTGCAAACACCTTACGATGGATGTCCTTGAGAAGGGCTCCCTGAGTTATGTGCAGGCCATAGTCCTGATGGCCAACTATCTGCAAAAGCGGAATAAACCAAATGCTGGCTTCATTCTCATTGGTATTGGGTGGAGCATGGCGCTTGCGATAGGCTTGCATCGAGAATTCGGTATGCCAAACACGTCTCCCTTTATCATGGAGATTCGCCGACGTGTCTGGTGGACGTTGTACACCTTCGTTTCAAGTTCGCAATTAACTTTGGGGCGACCTCCCGTCTCCCTGGTCGGGGTCAATATTCGCCCCCCAGCAAATCTTGACGATCTGGATCTCGCTGTTGATATGGAGCAGTTGCCCCCATGTAAAACCGGACCAACAATCACATCCGCCCTTATTGCCCAGGCAAAGCTGGCCAAAATCGCAAACGCCGTCCAGGTGGAGCTCCTCACCCATCACCGCCCTGCATACGAGAAGGCTGTGAAGCTGGAAAAGAACATTAAGATCTGGTGGAAGGACTTGCCCCCGTATTTCGATCCAAGTGTCTATTTGGAGCCGCACCTGGAATTGCCGAAGCGCATCCTTTTGTGGCGATCATTTCATCTGCGCATCGTCCTGAACCGCCCCTTTCTTTTTGAAGTCATAGCGACGAAGTCATTGATCAGAACATCGGCGGGTCCCGTCAAATCATGTCTCGACGCAGCAGATGAATGCGTTGCCTCCATCTGCGGGTTCGTGAATTCTACACGTGATATCAAAAGGGGCTTTGCATGGTATGCCACATACTGGTTAATCACCGCCAGCTTTGTGCAGGCGACTTGCTTCATCTATAGTCCCACACATTCCTTGGCTTCGACCTGGAGGAGCTCCATCCAGCTCAGTATTGACTGCCTTGAGAAGCTCGGCTCCTCGCATGAAATGGCCACTCGGGCCCGAAACATCCTCCAGAAACTACTTGGTAAGAGACTAACTTCCCCGCCCGCTGCATCGATTGGGCATAAGTTTCGACTTGGCATTGGATGCTTACTCTTGTGTAGAACATGGTCATGTAGATTATAACCACGGTCTTGATTTTGGTCTGACCCAAAATGTCAGCCCTGATCCAGTACCGGCCGTGCCTCGCCCATTGCATCCACCATGGGCTGCTCCGACGTCTGCAGCTGAAGGCCATGAAATTTATAGTCACCTTGCGGCAGGGCTAGGGGATATTGTTGCCTGGTATCCTCAGGGCACCTCTAACGCAGAGCTTCTTGACGCAGCAGGCGGCTTTATGATCCAAAATTTCTTTGCAGGTACGGATGAGAATTCACTGGCTGGGTAATAGAACAATTATGGAGAAAATTATGTCTGAATTCTATCTCCCTGGACTGATTCTGGCCTCCTCGAGGGTCCGTGGTCTCGTCGGGGGCATTCTCATCTCCGATAAACACAATCGGACCGGTCATCCAGTAGAAGTCGGCTAGATGAATTCAGAGAAGATCCGTGTCATTCGAAGGGCGATGCAGGTCTTGCCATCAATCTGGCAATGTCGGTGTTGTCTCAGTTTGGCCAGGGAGTGATTATCCGCCTGGTATGTGGCCTCGCGTGGGAGGTGGAATGCTGAAAGTACAAAAATGTGTCACTTACTTTTCCACTGAGCACCAAGCTGCACTTCAGTGAATGGCAACAATAACTTTTTATAATGGCCAGGCCTGTCCGTATATATGTGCAGCTTCGGTCAACCGACGAGGGGTTAAAGGGGCTCAACAAAATGCGCTTGGTGGATTGAGGACCGTAACGGCATCTGGCCGATAACCAAGAATGTATTTAAGTAATATATTAATTATACATTAGAACTATGCACAAAAGAGAGAGCATGAGCATCTCTTCCGAGCAGATGACTTGCCTTAAAGGACAATCTGTAGATAGGTACAAAGTACTAAGCACATCTTATAGCGGGGCAGAGTCTCATCCATTCCAGACTGCCAGGGTACCCTTGGATGATCATAACACATTATCCAGTCCTTGGGGCAATAGACGGTTATGATCTATCCCTTTGATTCGGTTACAATGGCCAAGTGCTTCAGGATGGCTTAGGAACTCTATTTTTTCACCAAGATAATGCGATGTCTATTGTGCACTCGCCGTCAATTAGGTCTACATAGAGCGCGATTCCAGATTCTATCTTTAATGTAACCAAGGCAGGGTTAAGTGATTAGACTTGACCACTATGGATCTAGCTCTCGAATAAGATGGATTGCTCGGTGTAAGGAGACACGCTGAAATAGATTGTTGTGATGACCTCTTCTTGTTCCGAAATTGAAGATACGAGCTCTTTCGGAGAATGGCCCGTTGAGAAATTATGCTTCAATGGAAGAGCCGCTCCCGCTGCCTTTTTTAGGAACCAGGGACTCTCCGTCCATAGCTGCAGAAGCATGCAGATTTGTGATTTTTCTGATCGGCAGGCTTCTCCGGTTTGCAGGGCTTGTTTGCTTCCTTCGGAGGTAGCTCCGATGCGGGTTGACGTGGCTCGGTGTGCTCATTCAAAGACGACAGTGATGTTCCAACAAGGATAACAAACCCCACTTGCATGCTCAGAACTTCAAAGTGCATGCATATATTAGATTTGCTGCACCCATTATGACATCCTTGGTCAATCGCCTTATATGACCAGAGGAACCACTATGTCGCTCCAAGGGAAAGTCGCTATTGTCACCGGGGGGGCCCGAGGCATTGGAGCAGGAATAGTTCGCAGTCTGAGCAAGGAAGGGGCAAAGGTGAGACATTCGTCTGATTGTTACGGCCGCAATATCAAGCTCACTGATAAAATGTTCAGGTCTCCTTCAATTATGTCTCTGCATCATCAAAGGCAGCCGCAGATGCTCTCGTCCAGGAACTTCGCAATGAAAACAAAGAGGCCCTCGCCATCCAAGCAGATATGACTGATATAGATGCCCCTAGTCGTATTGTCCAGGCGACTCTGGCCGAATTCAAAACAGAACAAATTGATATCCTGGTCAACAACGCCGGAGCGGGGGACAACCGGCCGCTGGAGGAGGTGACGGTCGATGCCTATCAAAATCTGATGGATGTGAATGTCCGCGCGGTGATTTTCATGACGAAAGCCATTCTTTCGTATATTCCTCGTGATGGCCGCATTATTAACCTGTCCTCCATCTCGGCTCGGGGTGGGTATGCCACACAGTCGGTCTACGCGGCCACCAAAGCGGCTGTTGAGGGCCTCACTCGAGTCTGGGCTACCGAGCTGGGGCACAAGTACGGGGTCACGGTGAATGCTATCAATCCAGGACCGGTGGACACGGACATGTACAGAGCAGCAGGGCCAGTGCACCTGGCGCGCATGGAGGAGCAGAATAAAAAGGTTCCTGCTGGGCAGCGATGTGGCACGGTTGATGATATTGCAGATATTGTGACTTTTCTTGCGCAGGAGAGATCTAGATGGGTAACAGGAGACGTAATTTGTGCGAATGGGGGCATGTTATATATCTGATTTATTTAATTTATGTAGATCAGTTGAACAACATATGCGAGTCTAGCAATTGTGTTCGAAGACGACAGCTGCTTTGACCCCGTTTCTGGGCATGAGATGCAGTGTAGAGGGGTTGTGTTATAAACATTTTAATATGCGAAAGGTCTGTAGGACCAGTCTACAGTAGGTGGCCCAGCCCACATACTAATCTTGAGATTTTCCCCTACAGAATCAGGCATACGGGCTCCTGATGTATCTAAGTTGCCGGCCCCCGAACGCCATTCAGTGTCACCGCATCCCGACATCATGATAGGATGCCAGACGCTGTAATTGCTTGCAACCAGGCAAGTCCCCGTATTCCTTGAGACTATGGCATAATGAGGCCTAAGGTGTTATTACATGAACGATAAGGCAATATTATTAAACATATAATAACATGTAGCTTTGTCTATCTAATTGGACTGTGGATCTATCTGCTCAGCATCTATTCGTCGTCAATGATCTGCACCTTGATGGCCCTTGCAGCTGGGTTGCTAGCGGTGTCGAACGCAGCAAGGCCATCTTCGAGCTTGTACCGATGAGACACCAAAGGTTTCAAGTCAATCATTCCAGCACTGACGAGACTAATCGCCCTGGGATAAATGTCGTGGTAACGATACTGGAATCGGAGGTCGATTTCCTTTGCCGACATATGCATGAAAGGGATATTTTGGAAGTCCTTGCCAACTCCAATGACAAATACCATTCCTCCAAAGCGAGTTGCCTGCATACCAGTCAGCCGCGTACTCTACCGTTCAAGTCTCAGGACCGAGTCGACCTACATATATGCCAGCGTGTACACTACTTTCAACGCCTGTACACTCGAGGACCAGTTTTGCCTCTTGGCCGAGCTCTCTGACAATACGTGCTCCAAGGTGTTGAGAGCTCTCCTGCTTCTGCACATGAATTGGATGTACTCGAGGCACAAGCTCTTTGGCCTTAGAAAGGCGGTTCTCGTCAATATCTGTGATGACAATGGGCTCAGCGCCTGCCGCGCTGGCAGCTAACAACGTGATGAGACCGATGGGGCCAGCACCGCAGATGACTAGAGGATCCGCCAGACGGAGGCCGGACCGATCGATACCAGCCAGAGCGACAGAGAGAGGCTCGAGCAGTGAACCTTCCTCGAAGGAAATGTTGTCCGGAATCTTGTGCAACCATGCCTCGGGATGGGCATGATACCGCCGCAGCGTACCGTGATGGGGAGGCGTAGAGAAAAAGACAACATCTGGACAAGCATGATATCTACCGGTGCGGCAGAAAGAGCATGTTGGTTTAGAGCATGGGACACCACATTCCAAAGCCACTCGGTCACCTGCCGATATATCAGTACCTCTCTAAATAGATACATGGCGGGAGAGCTTATTATTACCAGGCTTGAATCGAGTGACAGCTTCTCCAATCTGTAGGACAACCCCGGCACTCTCATGGCCTAGCCCGTTGTCTCCTGTTACGATCATAGGGCCAATATGGCCGTGCTTCCAGAAGTGGACATCAGAGCCGCAGATACCGGTTGCGCGAACGTGCACCAAGCACTCATCTGGCCGTAGCTTTGGTATCTCGCACTCCACCAAGCGAAGGTCATGAGAAGGGCTCGTGTGAATGGCGAAGTTTTGAGGCTTTCTTATGATAACGTCCATGTTGAAGGTACTGTTCGCCTAGTTTGGTGATCAATCAGGCTCCATTCTGGAATCGGAGGATATATAGACATATCTCGACATAGAGACACCCTGAGCGACGACCGAGCCCAGCATGATTTGGCGCAATGGAAACATCTCCGGTTCCGAACCCGTCCCAGATTTTCCGTAAAGGGTCCCGGCTGAGGTTGAACCTCGAAGCAGTTCGGAAGGGCCCCGTGGAGCAAGAGTCTACAGAAATGCGGGCTCGTCCGCTTAATCGGAGATATCCCCGACAGCGATTCCTTTGCTTAACAGCTCACCGCTGCGGAGCGGAGAGTACTTTGTACGAAAAATTGGTAAGTACTGTCGAGGGAATCCCGGTACTTTGTCCGAGGCACGAGAATAGTACTTTACATGACTTCAGCGTATGAAGTTGGGAAAGGCTTCAACATACCGGTTCCATTATTTCTAGTTCATGTCCTCACCAGAACCCTTTATGCCTCAGCCCATTGTGACCTGCCCTATTGATTGAGATTGATTTATAATAGATACCAGCAAAGATGGCTTTCACTGAGACTTTGGTGAGACCCAAGAGCGTTTCAGTGAATGAACTGCCTGACCAGACTTCTTTCCAGAACGTCAACCACGCTTTCATCCTCTCCCCCGGAGGAACGTTCTGTTACAAAGAACGACCCACACCCAAGATCGAGTCAGAGCGGGATGTGATAGTGAAGGTGGTTGCAACAGGACTCTGCGGCTCAGATGTATGTTCTGCGCTTGGCTGCGTTGTTTACAACTCAGGTCATAACCTTATTGCAGGTCCACTACTGGCAACATGGAAGAATAGGACGATACGAAGTCAATAAACCAATCGTCTTGGGCCACGAGTCCTCTGGTGTGATTGTCGCCTGCGGTAGCAACGTTGACGGGCTCAAGGTGGGCGACCGTGTTGCCCTTGAGCCCGGCATATCCTGCAACACTTGCAAGTACTGCCGTAGTGGTCATTACAATCTTTGCAAATCCATGGTCTTCGCGGCCACTCCCCCTTACGACGGAACACTGTCTACCTTCTATAAAGTCCCGGCCGAGTGCTGCTACAAGCTGCCAGTGCATATCTCCCTGAGAGATGGTGCGCTGGTGGAGCCCCTTAGTGTCGCGGTTCATGCCTGCCGCTTGGCTGGGGACATGCAGAACAAGAGCGTTGTGGTCTTCGGTGCCGGTCCAGTTGGGTTGCTTTGTTGCTCTGTTGCGTCTGCGTTTGGAGCAGCAAAGGTGGTGGCGGTCGATGTTGTGAAAACTCGACTGGCCACTGCAACCAAATACGGTGCCACTCACAGGTACGAGATGGACGCTGAGAAGAAAAATGCCGAGGAACTATCGGCAACCGCAGCCCTAGAAGATGGGGCCGATATTATTCTCGACGCCACAGGGGCCGAGCCATGCTTGAATTGCGGTCTCGATATTCTTCGCTCGGGAGGCACATTCGTCCAGGTGGGTCTCGGAAAACCGACTTTGATGTTTCCCGTGGGCCAGGTTTGTGATAAAGAGGTTGTATTCAAGGGGAGTTTCCGGTATGGCCCTGGAGACTACGCCTTGGCCATTGGGCTGTTGGAATCCCGAAGAGTTCAGCTGGATGGCATGGTCACCCATGAGTATCCCTTTCGGAAGGCTCAAAAGGCATTCGAAAATGTTGTCCATCGACAGGGTATCAAGTGTATCATTTATGGCCCGGGGATTGACGAGGAATGGGCTCGAATAGCGGACTGAAGTGTCTAAGCTTTCGGTTGAAGCTTGTTTCGTGCCTTGACGCGTTTCAAATGCTATTTCAGGGTTCATTGATATGGAATATAGGTGTGGGCTTCTTCTCTCCATATATGGAATTGAATGAGGGTCAATGGCAGGGATCTTGACAACCGATTTTCCTACCGTGTCCTATACGCACACCCTCTTTTCTATGCACCCTTATGCCTTGACTCACTGGGACATTATAAATACATTTTCTCGGTCGGAGACAATCACAAGTTCCAGTTACAATACTCTCTCGCCTTGTCCTAATACTTCGCATATATCTTTACTAGAAAATAATACCTAGCTAGCCTGATAGTTTACTCAATGCAGGCATAGCTTGGTACCATTCGCTAGACTCAATATTGCACACTATCCATCTCGCCAACTCTGCTCGTGTAATCGAGGTGGTCCATCCTTTCCCTCCCACCCTTCCAGCATACACTTGGCAAGCGTCTCCATCGCTCCTCCAGCTCAACTCGTCACACTCACCTACAATTCGAGCGATGCGAAATACGGTCCAGTCCAGGCCCTGACCTGCTTTCTGAAATGTAGCGGCCACATTTTGCATATTGCTGTATATTGCTTTGGCGAAGAAGCGCATGAACACATGCACCATTGGCTGGAAAATGGTGAAGTGGTCGTCCCGGTGGGAGATAGAAATGGTGCCCATGGCAATGATTCTTCGAATTCCAAGCTTCCGCATTGCTGGGAATACGGCGTCTCTGTAGTAGTCGGCATAGATGGATGGATCAATATCCTTATGGTCGATGCTCGGTCCAAGGAGGGATAGCACGGCAGAGCAGGGAGACATAGCCTTCTCTAGGGATTCATGGTCGTTCATTTCGCCCTTCGTAACCTAAAAGCATAATGGAGTCATTAGTTTCATTGCAGGGCAAGGTACGAGGAATGAGCTTGGCCTTTTTTTTTTTTTTTCAAAAGAATGTCACTCAACAACTCACAGTGAGAAGCCCTTGTGAAGCTATATCGTTTGGTATTTTGGCAGGATTCCGCGCGTAGACAACGACATGGTAGCTTGATGAGATGAGCTCTCTTAGGAGGCATATTCCAGCGGGGCCAGTGGCACCAAGGACAAGTATGGTGTTAGATTTAGATGCCATTTTACTACGCAAGTCCCCCCGGCTATTGGTGATCTCGACGAGGCTGGTGGGCTCACGTGGTCCTGTACCAAGCACGGGGAAGTGTAGGGAAGCGTAATGAACGAGCCGAGGGGGGGTAGCTTTTTTTTTGAGCCAGTGATGATTTTATGAATACCTAACCTGAGAGTCTGCTATTCTTAAGGTCTTCGTCTTTGGTCTAGCTTTGGAAGTGCGGGAAGCAGTCAGGTTGTTAGAAGATAATCACTCCACTGCGCGCGGGCAATGTCTCCGCGCGGGTGATGTTTTGTGCGTGTACTGACATGGTTGGTCCAGTCTCAACAGTTCAATATTTTCCACTAAGCGCACGATATACCGATACCAGCCAGTAGAGTTGGTGGGTATATCCCCTGGTTTGCTGTCAGCGGAACTAGCTCCTTCTCAATTTGGGCCTGTAATGGCTGTGACTGCGTGAGCCACAGGTGCTCGGTAACGATTGTGAATGGACACCAAAAGCAACAGGGGAAAAGTTGCCGGCAAGTTTCCCGCACACATCCGCCCCCGCGCGTCTCGCACCCAAACCAGCACTCAGAATCCATCAGCTGTGATCCGGAACTCCATGTTTGTGCTCCTATTCCATTTACACATGTTTAAGCCGCCAAGTCAATTAACCTGATCCAGGAACAGTCCAATGATAGCCACAAAATCAAACAGAAAGGCAGCCTGCTGGACTTGTCATCTCCGTCACAAAAAATGTGACGGATCATTACCAAGGTGTGGAGCTTGTGAAACTCTAGAAATTAGCTGCCACCATGGTGATAGGATCATAGGAAGCCAGACTGGATGGACAACGGAGAACAGCAACGACAGATGGCCCAGCAAATCAAGGCCGAGGTCAAGCAAAGTGCGAGACGCAGGCGTGGTATTTCTTTGATGCAAAACATCGCCCAAGCTATCACGACTGGAGCGGACGAGGCTGCTCCCCGACTGAGTCGTCTGGCTTCTTACACTTCGCTCCATAAAGACCGACCTCTTTCGA
The DNA here is from genome assembly GCA_014250555.1 of Aspergillus oerlinghausenensis. NCBI lineage: Eukaryota > Fungi > Ascomycota > Eurotiomycetes > Eurotiales > Aspergillaceae > Aspergillus > Aspergillus oerlinghausenensis. Next base: position 21,743 of record JAAKEQ010000078.1, read on the forward strand.
GTCTGTCCGGAACACGGCACGACGCTGAATTCCCTATCGAGCCACTCGGAGGGATTCCCCGTCACCTCTAGCTCCGTTCCACTGAACGAGCTGCTGTGCTCATCTGGCACCGTGGCGATATGTGACCAACGTCCTTTGTCCGTGCCGACTGGGGACGAGATAGGGATGGGATTCCTGATGGGGTATCTGGATTATGTTTTCCCTGCTCTCTTTCCGTTTTACAGGCCAGCAATACAGGAAGGTGGACGATCCTGGCTTCCCATTCTGGCTGCAAGGAATAGCGGGTTCCGCAATAGTATCACCAGCTTTTCGTCCTATTTCTTCTGTGTGATTCCAGTTGTACCAGGTCCAGATCATAATAGGTGCTACTCGAAGGTATGGGAAGAACTCCGCAAGCAGACAGACCTCGCTCTTACTAGCCTTCGAAGTAACCTTGCAGACCTGACGATCCGAGGCATGGATGAGTCGCTCCGTGATTGCGTACACCTTCTAGCAACAATCACACAGCTTCTTTACATCAAACAAGAGCTGTTCATATCAAGCCATTGGCAAGTGCATCTGAAGGCGGCAGTAGCCCTCTTTGAGCAGATCCTGAGGCATCACGGGGGAAACAACGAGATCCAGGGTCCGAGCATAAAAACAGTCTTGGACAAATTGGCTTGTTCTGACCCGACTGTCACGTCTGCAGAGAGAGGAGCTTTTCAGTTCTTCTCAGCTGTACTGGTCCTTAACGACGTCATCGCCAGCACATGCCTCGAGAAATCCCCAGAATTGTTGCCATTGCTTTCTGGTGTGCAAGTTTGTGGAGCAAACAGAAAATCCGCTGTAAGACTTGAAGACGTCACTGGCTGCCAGGACTGGGTGTTCCATCTCATCGGCGACGTCGCCGCCCTCGACGCATGGAAGAAACGGAATGAGAGGACTGGCCAGCTAAATAGGGAGGAGCTCCAATGTCGCGCTGCTATCCTCCAAGCACGCTGGCGAGATGGAGTCGAGCGACTCTACTGGCAACAGACGCACCGAGATGAGTTTTCGAATCATCCCGACTCCTTGAGTTTGTTCTGAACCGTTCGAACTCTACGTACGGTCTACATCTCAGCCCGTCAAACATGTACCCCTCCGTCACGGGTATTTGGGCTTATGCCGCTCATACATACCTTCTCGTTGTCCTCTTGGGCTGGAAACCAAAGGATCAGGAGATTCGTAGCAGCATTAGGCAAACAATAAGCCTCTTGAGCGAGGTGACGTCCCCTGCCTGGATCCGGACGCTTGTTTGGCCGATCTGTGTGACAGGATGCCTTGCTGAAGAGGAGGATAGGCCGACTTTCCGGTCTATACTCGACAAGGCGGCGGCCCTCAGAGCTTTGAGGAGTGTGCGAGACGCCTTACGTATTATGGAGAGTGTGTGGATTCAGGGAGACCTCGGCGCAGATACTTGGGACATCTCCATGTGCCTAGGTAACCTGGGCCACAAGATATTGTTAGTATAGCGGCGCAAGCATGATTAGGTATTCATCGAGGCTACATTAAATGTGCTAGATAGAGGCTAACTTGCTGTCTGTCCCGAAACTGCTGTCGGCAACCTATGTATAAGTTATACTCCCACCCCTTTTCTGGAAAATTAGCTAGCGAATCTGGTAAGCGTCAAGCATCCCTGCCCACCGAAGAAATATAATTTTCTATATATGGGCTCGCACTAGATATTCAAAGGCTGGCGTAATTTTCTAGACAGAGTGGGAACTATATGTTGGTGGTACCTGTTGCGGGCCAGACAGTATATGTATGGACCCATTAAGACTCCTTAAGCATTAGATGGTTAAATAGCGGCCAGAATAACGCATTACAGAATCGTGTGATTAGTGGGAATACAATCCATATCTCCCGGTGTCCGGCCCCGCTCGTATACAAAGATGTATTGCATAGTATTTCCAAGCCTCTCGGTGATGCATTGAACCTTACTGTTATTCCCTCTTAAAACCCCGTACGAGTTCCTTTCCTCCAGTAAGGACTGTCCTCACGCTGCCTCCGGGGGTTCCCTGGGTTGAGTAAATTCTTGGTCAATACTGGTATCGACATTGATTAGGCTCGACCTGTCTTCCATACTCAGCTTGCAATTACCAGGATGAAAAACCGTTCTCGTAGTCCATGCCATATAAAAACCCACTACTTTTTTAAATCGGGGCAAACACGCTTCAGGATTGCCCGAGGCCAGCGGTTTGACGCTGTTGCAGGTACTGGAATTATTGTTACATTCTTTCGCAGGAGTATTCCCGATAGTCTCTAACCCGTTGGCGTTTCGAAGGCATCCCATGGATCCCGACATTTCCTCGTTAATGGAGCTAACTGATGTGGTAAAGACACTAAAGGAACGCACATTTCCCTCATTGACTTTCAGGCCCTATGGTTTAATACCATGGCTTAGATGCTAACCTATAACAACTATACGGTATTAGTTCGAGACGATAACTCTCTTATTGCTGAATTCATCCTCCATCGTTCCTGCTGCCACATCCGCCATCCACCTCGCACAGCTTTCTCGCGTGATAAGCCAGCTCGCCCCCCGTTGTGTGTGCTCAAATGTTTCCACAGGTTTGACACCAGCGTCGCCGAGCCCGACAGCCAGAGCGGAAACATTTAAGTGGGTACAGATGTCCTGGTTGTCCAATCACGGTGACTTCTCCGAGCCCAGTCCGTTACAGGCACCCAACGACGGTCGTTGTCCCGAAGAACTCGCACATCTGACCCAGAGGTTTTGATTGGGAGTATGATCCTTGCCGTATGTCCGTGGTCTGCTGGGGTCAAAATCTCACAGCTTCCAACCGATCTCCGTATTCATCATTTGGATTCATCCCCTGACAAATTGACTTTCGGGTGTCCTCCGTCTGTGTCCGCTTTGACAGAAAACAGAACGTATCCCCCGGATCCCGCAGATGGGGTCTCAAGAGCAGAATCCCGGGGAACAGACACCCCAGACTCCTCCTCCATCGCCACCGGGGGATTGTGGGGAGACAAGTTTCTGCATCCATCTAGCCACAGTTCTGTGAGGGGACCAGGACTATATAGCGACCCGCTTGTCCCCGTGGTTTTCACGTTTTCTTCGGCATATCAATGAACATACCCGTAGAACAACGACCCCATGGCAACTGCTAAAAGACCCTACTTCGGCCTCACTGGAGGATGGCTTACCTTTTGGGTCACGGTACGTTGGGTCCTTCCGGACTCTTTCTTTGTTAACCTGACGGGGATTGCAGGTTGCGTGTTCGATCGACATGATGTTGTTCGGGTATGACCAGGGCGTCTTCAGTAGGTTTCATCCGAGTCTTCCTGCGCCATGATAGTAATAACCCTTTGTGCTAGGTGGCGTGGTCGTAACCCCCGACTTCCTCGAATTGCACGACTTGGTGGGTCCCACCAGAACCAAAATTCTCTCGACAGTAACGGCCATCTACGATGTTGGCTGCTTTTTGGGTGCCATTCTTGCCTTTACTCTGGGTGAGCGCCTGGGCCGCAAGAAGAGTATTCTCCTGGGAACCACAATCATGGCAGTTGGGACCGTTCTGCAAGCTTCCTCCTTCAGTCTACCTCAGATGTTCGTTGGGAGGATCATCTTAGGGTAAGAGAATTCGAGTTACTCTTTCATTACCAGCCCCGTGGGACTGATCGTCGTGTGCGTAGGGTTGGAAACGGCGTCAATACCGCCACCGCACCCGTCTGGCAAACCGAAACGGCACAGATGAAATGGAGAGGCAAACTGGTGATCCTAGAACTAGGACTGAACGTTGGTGGGTATTGCATTGTCAATTGGATTAATTACGGCCTCTCTTTCCGTGGGGGCTCCATCGCATGGAGGTTACCCATTGCCTTGCAGCTGTTCTTCATCTGCGCTTTGTTTGCCACAGTTCCATGGCTCCCTGAGTCTCCCAGATGGCTCCTCGCGCACGGCCGCAAAGAGGAGGGAGTCGAGGTGCTCTCCTGCATTGAAGCCAAGCCCATCGACGACGCCTACATTATCACTCAGCACGATGAGATCCAGTACAGCATCCAATACGAGCGTGATAACGCCATACGCTGGCGCGACCTCCTGCGTGGGGGGAAATCAGAGGGCACCAAAACACTACGCCGGCTTCTGCTGGGCGCTGGAACCCAGGCCATCCAGCAGTTCCAAGGTTTGTTGCACCTTCCTTGTTAGTGGACTTACTGTCAGGATTAACATGGATGGTGGATAGGGATCAATATCATGAGCTACTACCTCCCACTGGTGCTTATCAATTCGGTCGGACTCTCCAACTCTATGGCTCGACTCCTGACAGCTTGCAATGCAATCTCATATTTTATCTTCTCCTGCGTGATCGCCACGATGGTAGAAAGATTAGGACGCCGAGGACTGATGCTGCTGTCTGGTTTTGGCCAGTTCCTTTCCTTCCTGGTCATCACCATTCTTCTTTGTTTCGCTGAGAATAATAAGGTGTACGGCACTGCATCTGTAGCCTTCTTTTTCTTATACCATATTGCATTCGGAGTTGGCATGCTGGGAGTGCCATGGCTGTATCCCACCGAGATCAACTCGTTGCCGATGAGAACAAAGGGAGCGGCCGTTGCCACTGCGACGAACTGGTTAGTTTAACCCCTGACCACAGGATAAGGATCCAGTGCGAATGATGTTTATGGACTCTTCACAGGATTACCAATTTTGCCATTGTCGAAATCACTCCCATTGGCATTCAGAATCTCGGCTGGAAATTCTGGATCGTATGGACCGTCCTCAATGCAGTATTTTTACCGCTGATTTACTTTTTGTACCCAGAGACCGGTAAGTCCGTTTGGATAAATTTTCCATTCTCCCGCTAACCTCAGTCAATTCTTACAGCAAACCGCACGCTGGAAGATGTGGATGCCTATTACCGGACCAACCCGCCGCTCATTGTCGTTCTTGATCCGGATGCTATCTCCACCAAGCGCCCGCTCAGATTTACCCAGCACGAAGACGAGGAGCTTCAGCGGAAGGTCAAGGAAGCGCAGATTGAAATCCCCAAGGGGGACTCGGCTGACGTGGAGCATGCTGAATGAGGTTTTCCTTGGGTTGTTGCCTAGAGGATGCTTGAGTATGACTGCGTCAGCATCCGGCCAGGCTAATGAGCATTGTAAGACGATTATCCAAATATATACATCCTAATGTATACGTCAATATAGCAATAGAAATGCCGATGAACAATGTGAACACTGCCTCGTTCCATATGATGTATAATAACACCAGTGCACCGATGAAGCACCCCATACATCCTACAGATATTTATGATGGTTAACGAGGTTTAGGGACATTAGACATTGTGGTATGAGTGGTAATGCATGACGGCGTCTCTTCTAGAAATCCATAGAAAATTTCAGAAGTCACGACATGGAAGCTCAGCAGCTATTTGGGCTAGAGACTGATGAAGTGTAGACTCAATCAGGCTGTATCTTCCCTAGTGTGAATTCAGCTTGCGATGAGAGCCCTATACGTCCCTTCACCTCAAGCTTCTCATTCACCGTCTTCCATCGGCGGAAAGTGTCGTCTCTGGTGTCACCAGCGAGAGATCCGTTCTCAACGTTTTGCTTGCACGAGACGGACCCACTAGCAACAACAAGCAAACATCATCTTGATAGGTGTCACTTACGCGTACATGCCGTGCGCTGTTAGGTTGTGGTAGGAATGCAAGTCGTACCCCATAATAGCAGACTTAGAAAAGCTAGAAACCTAGAACCAACGAAACAAATTAAGGGTGGAAAACAATGGTCGTGTAGGCATGCACAAGTCAGCTGATGAGTCTCTGCTATTGCCTGTTAGATGTGATTCCATCCCTTTTATTTATTTTAACTTGACTCCCTTGCTTGTCATTATTAGATTTCTGGTCTCGTCCCGGGTACAGTGGGATGCGAAAGGATTCGACCCGTGCCTCTCACAGTCCACTATTTATCGGGCAGAAAATTACCAAAGGCGTGGACATCCATTACTTCCCTAGGATACAATCATCCAAAACGGGTATCCAAAACGGGTCGTGGAGGGGAAGAACAGATCCCTCAATTACGCTCGCGGATAACTCTCAAGGCCATTGGGTGTTAGAACCAGATTTGATGTATATCATTCAAAGACCAATTCATAGCCACTACCCTGCTGCTCGGCAGGGCATCATCTCTTAATTCCTCACGCGCTGCCAAGTTGTCCTTTCCATCAGTGTACCCATGTAACACCGCATGGAAGTGCCTGTGCACTTTGGTCAACTTTAAAGCAAAGGTTCCATAACAGCCCCCAGGGTCTTAGTATCCTTTCCATCAGATCACTGTACTTTTATGCACGTCAGATCTGGTCCATGCCTGGATAGCGCTGAGCAATATACATATAGTATGTATATGGGGGTATTTCTGGATCAAGTGCGCGTCAAGGTGAAAAGACAGCCAAGAAAACATAGGAGAATGAGACTAATAGAAAACAAAGCAGGGCAAACACATATATTGCGCGCCAAATCTGGCGTAGCATTTTGATTAGCTCGTCCATCAAAGTAATAAGTAATGTGTTTCAAACTCCACTACTTTGGGTGACTCCAAACATATATCAGGGCGGTGGACACAGACATTAAAGCAGTGGGTATAAACTTCCTAAGCAATACAGTCAGTCTCCGCTAGCCACATAAGACAGTCTCTTCTATTACTCTTCGCGGGTTTACCAAGTTCCCTACACCAAGACAATAATGCTTCACTATGTCACTAGTAATCACGCTTTTCTGAGCAGGACTAGCTAAGGTAAGGGAGCACCTTCCGAAACAAGTGACTTAAGAGGCTCATCACAATGTCCATCCACAGCTGCTCTCTTTAGAGGCGGCTCTTTGCAAGCATCAAGCTCACAAATCCACTTCCTCTTTAGCTTACGCAATTTCAATGAGGTTCTTCAGTAGAATGGGTATTAAAAAAATGCTATTATAGGAGCAAAATACTATTATAAGATCTATTCTTACAGCAGGGATAAGGATATTAAATAACCTCCTCTTTTTCTCTGCTAGCTAAATGTTTATTATCTCTATGGTTTATTAGTATTAATTTCTCCTGCCATTATTAGAATTATTCTAATAGCTTTTTTGTATGGTTACCTAAGCAGAAGAGATAAAACCTAGGAGTAACTAATATAAAGTAGAATTATAATAGTCTATAGTAAGGTTATAGATAATCTAAATAGTAATAATAATACTCAGTCCAAGCATCCTCTATATTAAATTATTTAGTATATAAGTAGCACTATTTAAGAAAAGATTACTATACTTATTAATGCACTCTCTTATCATTGCTATAGAGCTGCTAGTATAGTGTAGCACTGTAGTATTTAGGGATTTCCTTCTACACTATAGAATATATTTTAAACAGCTCAGTAAATTAATACTATAGAAGTTAAACTACTAAAATAGATATAGGATATCTAAATAAACCTTAATATTTCCCTAGAGCATACTAGATATCTCCTATTAATTAGTAATTCACTAGGATAATATGCCACTCTTTTATTTAAGATACAGTCTTACAGATATTTACTATATACCATAAACACTATCTTCTAATCTTACTATTAATTAAGACTTTGGTAAAGAGGTTATTATATAAATAATCTCTCTTAGGCATATACTTACAGCAGATTATAAAGAGATATATCTAATTATACTCCCTAAACTTATTCCCTATAATATATTTATTATAAGAAGACCTCTACTAGTTATTAATAAACTTAACTTTCTTAGCTTAGTACTTCTTAGCTACTTTTATATAGAGCTTTTCTCTCTTAAATACTAATTCTTCATGCTTATTAGGCTTTCCTCTAATTTATTAAGTAATCTTATTAACCCTATAGTAGATCTCCTTTGTAGCGGGCAGGGCCCGCCAGGTGCTCGGGCTGTTTAATTAAATTGTACAGCCCTTATAAAGTCATATCCAAACTAGACACCAGCTGCCAGTCATATGACTCTATACTAATTAAGGTACTAATCTGCCCTGTTATATAACCTATAAGCTATTTATATACTCCTTTTATATTTAGCCGCTGCAGCCCTATCTAGATTCCTTCCTTAGTGATTTCTTACTGTCCAAACCTAGGTCATAGGTTTCTAAGGCTTCTAGCCCGTGACAATATAACTTTACTAGCCTTAGGTACTCCTCTAGTAGTTTTTATAACTTAGTATTCTTAGAAGCTATAGTTATATAATATTATATATAATTAAGGGGTGGAAGCTAAGAGGATTAATACTTTATATACTATATAGATTTAGTAATAATTAGTATATCTCTTTAAACTATAGGGGAAGAGCCTATTATAAGTAGCTTAATTATTATTTTCTTCTATAATTAACTACTAAGATCATCTTTATTACCCCCCTAGAGCCCTTATCATTACTAGTAAGCTATTATTACTAGGGGTAATAGGTTCTCACCTATATTACTAGTACTTATACTAAAAGTATTATGCTGCTACTTTAGAGGTAAAAGGGCTTTCTAGGGATTAACCATATTCTATATATGGCTTAAGTATAGCCGAGCAGATGGGAAGCCCTGTTTTCCACACCCTATGGTCGTATGTATCATATCTTTAAGAGAATGGAATCATATCATGGTGGAAATTGTCACTTGGACTATTCTGCCGTTTCTCACAATATTCCATCGCTCGCTCCCCACAGCTCTCTTCCTTCCTTCCCTATGCTTAATATTTTCGTCGAGTAGTACTCCGTAGTAGGAGGCAACTCGGAAGTATATCTTCCCCGACGGTACCTCCCTCGCCTGGCACACCGAGTATACCTGGTCCGGAGGTCAAGGCCAGGTCAAGAGCTAAGCTCCTCTTCCACCGGCAACTCCGAATATGAGATCATGATCTGGCTTGCTGCTCTGGGTGCCGGTCCCATCTCCTCCACCGGCTCTCCCATCGCCACTTGGAAGCTCTACAAGGGTCCCAACGGCTCGACGGTCTCGTTGGGCCAGGCAAATTCTGTACATAGAAACCTCCAGGGGATAGAATTGTTGAAATTATTATACCTAGATTTTATACCAACCTGCCACTATTAGGTAATTTTATCTAGAAATTATTCTGATAAATTCCTGCCAACGGACTGATACAACCTAGCTGTCTCACCGGTTTGCATCCGTCAGAAATATGTTGGACGAGCTTCACTATCCGACGGCAACCTCAGATACTTCTCCCACTCCTCCTCCCACGCAGTCTTCAGGCTTGCCAACCAGTCCTTGAAAGGTGTTTCCTTGCCTTCCAAGATCAAGCGGCCTTCAGCCAGTTCTTTCCAGTTGCAGACAGGCGCTTTGATGTGTTGGTGGTAGGTTTGGCATAGCATACGCTCAGACTGTCTGTTTCTGGTGTTGTAGCTGTTGTAGCAGTCCCCACAGAATATGGTATTGGTGCAGAAGTAGCACAAGAAGGCCTTCTCCTCCTGCAGGTTTCCTCGGTGAATGGACTTCCTGCAGCTGCTACACTGAACACTCGTCTGTGTGAAGATATCGGCAGGGGTGCTGGAGACATCGGGTTCTTCGAACGTCACCTGTTGATTGACTTGTTGAGAGCCGGACGTCCTGTTGCTGGAACTCTCAAGTCTTGTAACGTTCCGCTTACGCTGAGAGCTGTTAGCATTGTTGACCACAGATCCTCCAAGGATTGTCTGTTTAACACTCTGCTTGCGATGATAGTTGTCAGTGCTTCTAGAAATAGACATATCGCGTTTTATTCGAGCGGTTGCCCGTCGGCGGTAAGAGCGATCCCGTTTCCCTTTGGATCTTGCCGATCCAGGCCCCGGGCCGTTTTTAGGTGCAGCATCTGCTTTGGCCACTTCCTGTCGATGTTGTTCCTCGTCAATGATGTAGAACTGGCAAGTGAATGCCGTCTGTGCGTGACTGGTCAGGCCAGGCAACAGGGACAGGACCTTGGCGAGCATCTGCAGGCTCGGCGAGTCGTTGGATGCCAGATCGTCATTCAGGGCTTCGCAGCAGGCCGTGAAGATTGCGTCAACCTCCTTCTTGAACGTCACCTTGGGCCCCAGTTCGTGTTGCATCATGGCCAGCGGGATGCTTGTCTGCGACAGCTCGGGTTGGAACTCGGGAACTTGGACGTTGATCGTTCGGACGAGTTGCGTCATCTGGCAGCGCACTTCCTCTCTCGCAGCCAAAATATCGCATGAAGTCAGCTTCTGGTCCGTCCTGTGTTCTGGGTTCCAAAACTCTTGAAGCAGAATGTCGGCGAGGCGCCAGCTTGCCAGGGTGATGGCATTGATATCGCTCGCTACCTTTGGAATGAGCGCCTTCTGCAGGTCTTTCTTCGCCTTTTCTACGTTCTTCTCGACCTGTCGTGCAAAGAGTGCCCTCCAAATGCGCATTGAGTTCACTGACGCGCCTTCATGATGAGCTTTCAAAGCTTTGACTGCCTCCTTGTACATCTCGCTCAGTAGTCGAGTGTGGTCCTCGCTCTGGCTTGCAGCACGCTGGAGAAGCTCATGCGTCTTGCCTGTACACCCCGCTGCCAGCTGCCCCTTGGGGACCTTTTCGAGCAGCGTTTGGATTCGAGTCACCCTCTCATCGCCATTGCTCATCATGATACGCGCCACGATATTGTCAAAGTAGATGAGCGGCTGTGGGTCTAAAGCTGAGGCTTCTCCAATAGTTCTGAGACATTGCTCCATATTGCCCAATAGCGCCTCGGTCTTTGCCTTCAGCTGGTAGGTCATGTTCATTTGCTCCTTCCACAGTGTACTATCGCCAAGCACTTCATCAAAAGCCTTATTAGCCTCCGTAAGATACTTTTTACGTCTCTCTTCTTGCGATTCGTCTTCTTTTGTGATGCTGTCCCCGTTGTGGATATCATCTTCCACATCTTCCGCCCAGCCAAAGTAGATGCGGCCTCTCCTGTCAAACAGTTTCAATTTCTCCTCTCTATCCGGCTTGCTATTGATTGCCCCGTCTATATCGTCAATCGCTCTTTTGTATAGCCCATCGTAGCGCAGAGCCATGGATCGGCATCTAAGCCGCTGGGCGTGGATCTTTCCGTCCTTTGTCTCTGGCGAGCGCTGGTCGAATGCGTTGGAAACCCTGATGAATTGGTCATATATTTCCTTCTCACCAGCTGCGTTCCAATCTGTCTCCGATACGTCTCCGCTGCCAGCGTCGAAAAGTGCCTGATGGGCCAATCGAAACGAAGTATACGCCTCGATGGGGTATCTTGCAGTCCACCAGCTCGCGACGTGTCGCTCCGCAATGTATTTGGCTAAACCCCCAGGGTCAGTACGCACCGATTCAATGAATGTGTTGATCTCGTCTCTCTCAGATGTTTCAGCCATCTTGACCCATTTTGATATCATCTCTCGGAAGCCATCGGCCCCTTCATAGATGCGATGATGATTGGATCTGTTGACGTCAATCCTGCTTTCCAACCTTCTCAGTGCCCCATTGATGTTTTCAAATACATCGTACAGGGCTTCAACCACGCATTTGATTTCCTCCTGGCTCGGACCTTTAGGGTCCTTGAGATACTTATGCCATGACGAAGATGCGTACGAGATCAACTCCTTTTCGGCGAGGTTGTTTCCTTCCGGCATTGTGAGAATGCTTGTCATCATCCTGAACATCAGAATGTGAGCCCTGTACTTGGGGGTTCTGCACTTTGGGGCAGTGGCTTGATCCGTATCCGGGAAGAGAACGTGGTCGTTGTCGCGATAGAAGGTCCGGAGTGACGGTGCGGATAATCCCAGGAAGCTCATCAGGTCTTCATCCTCGTCTTCAGTGACCTGATCGCTCGGGTTGGCTGAGAGGGTAAGGAGTCTGGCAGGGTCAGCGTGGTCTGGATTGAACAATCGTGATTTCCTCCCCCATCTTACCTGGACAACCGGCCTTTCATTTTCGTCTCGATACTGAACCGTCGTTTACTCCTAGGCTCCCTTGTTGGCTCCAACTCGGCGACGAGCTCGATGAGTCGTTCTGCTGCGCCAAGGGTAAGGCGCTCCTTTGTCCAGGCCAACCAGGTGAAGAGGCCGTGGAGCTGCATGATGTCTACATCATCTCGACCTGTGCGCAATTGCTGAAAGAGATCCTTGTATATCTCGTCAACGGTTCCTGGCAACCCCGGCAATTGGGTCCGCACTACTCCTTGGCTGATATTGAGGCGATGCAGACTGTGGTCGGCGTAGAGAAAGTCTAGAGCATGTATTAGTCTGGCAGCCGAAGGAACGAGGCTGAGATGGCATACTTTGCTTCTTGCACATGTGGTCGACAATCGATTTCCTGGACTTCTCTGAACACCTGTCAAGCTTCTTCAAAGTTTTCATCCGGGCCTCCGTAAAGATCCTGATATCCTGATCGAGATTCTCCTTGTTTAAGTCAATGATGGATTTCCCACCGATATTTCCCCAACTCTGCCTATCGAGCCCATCCCTTGAAACCAGGATGAATTGGAATGTATCCTTGTCTTTAACAGTCTGCAGCAGCTTTTGAAGCTCGTTGACCTCATCCTCTTCCATCTGATCAACGCCATCGAGAACTAGGACCAGCCGTCCTCGCGGGTCTTGGCCGGAAAATGCGGACATAAAAAGGGAATTCCAACAATCGTCCGCGTTCAAACCCTTGGGCCACTGATAATCAGGCTTTTTACTGATGATTTTGACGAGACCCTTCCGATAGCTCTCGTTCTCCTCAGCGACCTGCATCGCACAAGCACAAACCATGTCACGAACTGACCAGAGTTTCCCGCTCTCGGTGCTGAAACTGAAGTATGCGGCTGATGCTTGCGAATTCGACGGAAAATGGTGTTTTAACGAGCAGAATATATAGAATGCCAGCATCGTCTTTCCTGTACCGGGCTCCCCTTTAATCACAATGGGTGAAGTGGATTTCTGGTCCAGTACTTTCTTGAACACCCCCGCTTCTTCGATCCAGCCACAGGTACCTTGGACAAAGCAACGGTCCATCTCGTTCAGCCACTGTCTGAGCGGCACCTCGGCCCCAGTGGACAGCCGTGTCAGCACGTATTCGAACACATTGAACTTTCGACTTCCCATGTCTATCATCCCTCTCCTCTGCATGGCCCACATCCCACCGTCGCCAGGCTCGCTCTGTGACCCTGGTCGGCTCTCCCCAACCTGGATTCTATCCGGTCGTTGCGTCGTCATGATCAGATTCAGCCCACGGATCATCTCCCGCACCTGCTTTAAGTCCCGACTGGTCTCGGTAACCGTTCCTAGCGTGGCCACGATGACGCTGGACTCGAGATCGTTCATCCGTCGCGTGAAGTTGGCGTATGCGTTGGCCAGACCATCATCCTTGCCGATCACTTCCCGAATGAAAACAACCGCCCTGCCCCGCAGAGCATACTTCTTCGCATTGTGAAGCATTTCCAATATCGCGATAAACACCCTCGTGATCGGCTCCCCAAAGGCGTTCTCCTGCGGCAGTCTCCTACGCAGCAGTGAAAGTCTCTCAAAGAAAAACTGTATCGTCTGGTAGAATGTTGCAATCTCATCATACCGCCCAGACACCCGTTTGCACACCTGGAAGACAAAGAACAATGCCTGCGAGATGGCTGACGCGGGCGGATACGCACAGGCTACAAGACTGACAACGGGCCCAATGGCTTCTTGTGCTGCTGCCACGACCTGGGTGAGGACCAATCGAATTCGAGAAAGTGAGGTGTTGGGATTTCGCTGGCTGTTGAACTGCGCCAACTCTTTTTCCATCTGCGCCTCCATCGTTGCGATTGTCCAGATATCACGCTGGATTCGGAATTCGCCTTTGTCTTTGGTGTCGTGATCAATAGACTGGTTGTACTTGCCCACTGCGGTGATCCACAGGTCTGCAATATCTGTACGGGGCTGTTGGCGTTCCGGATTCAAGGCCATGTTGAGAAAGTGAATGATTGGCTCGCAGAGATATTTTTTCTCTTTTTTTATGATCCAAATCTGGTGTTGGTGGTCAGACATCAACTAATATATACAGACCAGAATTGACTTCCCACTGTTTCTGCAGAACGCTAAAGGTATAGCAGCATCATGTTTCCTGTTTGACTCAGCCTTGCTTACTTGCAGGACGAGGTTCCACATTGTCTTGTGTGGTGCTGGGACCCTTAATTGGTTAGAAATCATGTCACTGTCACCGTCGGCCTTACTCGGTCCCCCATGCGAATCACTCGAGGTAAGGGTGTGTTGAAGGTTCTGGCCATCACCAGATGCATCTCCGGATTCCCCGGAGATCCTATGCGCCTATCAGATTCTACTGCCTTCGGCAATTGCGCAAAGCGCTGCAGGCTTCAGCTTGCCACATCACAGATAGCTACATCGCCAGGCCCAGATATGGCAATCTGGTACGGTCTCCGAAGACAGTTGGTGTGATGGTCCAAGCTAGAAATCCATATATTCGCTATGGAAGCTATCTAGGGGACTCGAAACGAGAATATCAAACATGGGGAGAAAAGGAAGGAAGGATTGATGACACGTTGCCACGTCGCGTATATGCAAGTAGGTGGTTACGTGATATGACTAACCACCTGTCAGGCCTGAGTAGACCTGGGCATGGGCCAGCCCATGATTTGGCCCATTTGGCCCATTTGGCCCCCAGATTTGCATAATTAATATGCAAAACATCTAAAGTTACTAGCGTAATTTATAGCTGTCTTAATTCTTCGCCCTTAGCTATAGAATAGATTACGACTTACTTACTCTCGTCTAAGTCAGAAATATATAACTATCTACGTGTTGATGATTGAATATATCCTTCTGCTCTTAGCTTAAATTTTTGACATCTCGACAGATGTCTTTCTTTGTGTAGGTTTTTTAGTATTATATAACGGAGAACAATCTAGATTATTTATAAAAGCTTTTTATTTCACGATCTAAGCGCGTAAAGTAGGCTAAATTCATTATAAAGTGAACGCAGGAGGGTGAGAAAAAAAGTTGTAGATTAGATTAAAACTGGGGGGGGGTGCCTTTACATGAATTTGCAGGCAGGTGGCAGTATAATCCAATTATATCATGTAGAATATATAGCGGTAGGTTTATTTTGTGATAGATCGATCTTATCATATAGGTTGACTAGGATGACAGCCCCTCAGGTACTTAGCTTGCTTGCTTGACTTAGAGAAAACTTGGTAAGTCTCCTAATTCCTTATTCACTCACGCGAGACTGTCAGGTTACGCTCATTATGTCTCAACAGTCTGATATCTACTCCTCGTCTCTCTACGAGGGTGATCCTACAGCTACACTTACTCCGCTTCCTACTCTCACTGAGACTCTTTCTTCGTCCTACATCGATCCTGACGGCCCTATACCGTTTACCTCCGAGCCGCATATTAGCCAGCAGTCATTTACGTCCGCACCTGATTCTAACTTTGTTCAATCTCTTTCGATTCCCTCAAATCTCATGCGTATTCGGCCTAATCGTCTCACTGAATTCGTCCTATACTGTATACTCCAGTATGGATAAGGAGGTGTTTGTCAATTGTTGGCTACAGACGACATATAGAAAGAGACCTGAGGCAAAAACATTTAACTGGGATCGAACTGGGCATCTATCTGATGTGTGGAAACACTTTGATCAGATTGCTTCTGCAACTGATGGTCTTCCGAAAGTGAAATGTCAACGATGTGGCAAGATTCTTGATCACCCAGGACATACTAAAGCGGGAACAAACTCGATGGGTAGGCATTTAAAGGGGGAAAAGTGTCGAAGGGCTGCTCAACAAGCTCAGCAGTCTAGTATTCGACGGCTTATACAAGATGAGGTAAGTTAAGCCCTAAGTAGGATATTCTATACGTATAAGTCACTAGGCTAGTCGACCTTCGAAAAGCAATCGGGCAGTCAGCAAAGAGGACTGGGAAGAAGAGCTGATTAACACAATCGCTATTCTACGACTTCCGTTCCAGATTGTGGAGCATCCACAGTTCCAGAAGTTTATACGAGTATCTCGTTCAATCGCATATTTACCCGAATTTCCTTCTGTGAGGACAGTTGGTCGAAGGCTTCGAAGTATTGTCAAGGAACGCCAACAAAATATCCTTCGGAGGCTTCCTCTAGGTGCAAAGCTCTCTATTGCTCTCGACTGCTGGACATCTCCATTCCGACAAGCATTTATGGCGGTCATTGGTTACTTTATCGATGACGACTGGAACTACCGGGAGATCTTGATTGGCTCTGAGCCGCTTCATGGAACGCATTCTGGCGTGAACCTAAGTGCTGTGCTTCTGGATCTGCTACAACAGCATCAGATTGTGGATCGGGTGCTCACAATTACCACTGATAATGCATCAAATAATAACACATCAATGTCAAGCATTCAAGAATCTGTCCAGTCACTTGACCTTGATGATAACACTGCTATTATCCGGGTTCCATGTATCGCCCACGTTATCCAACTCAGTCTCAAGCAGCTTCTTGATCAGATGAAAGCTAATCCTAGAAACAAGACAACTGAGATATGGTCAGAAGCTCGGTCGCAATCGGTTCGTACGAGCGCAAGGCAACACAAACGAGAGATTGTTGATACCCTTAATAAGGTTGGCAATATCATTGATCTAAATACTTTATATTACTGACTCTCTGTAATCCCAGGTTCGCAACTTGGCAATCTACATCAATGCAAGTCCTCAACGCCGTGAAGCATTCTGTAACCTTCAAAGAGGATTACCAAAGATAGTTCCGATTCAAGATGTGAAGACTCGCTGGAATTCCACATTCTTAATGCTTCGTCGTGCAAAAAGGTTGCAGTCCACATTCAACGAGTTTTGCTCAGAATATCGCCTTCGAGACCTGACGCTTGATCAGGAGGAATGGCGCCAGATCGAGTATCTTCTTTGGATCACTCAGCCTTTCTATGTAGTGTATCCGGTTTATTGTGGTAGCAAGTAGTGGTTATCTGTAATTCCAAGATTACCTATAAACATGGGGTGTTGGTGCGAAAATATATACTTTATATAGAAGAAAGTCAGTACACTTTCTGGGAAAGCTCCATAGTACTATGTAATTTTACAACTAGAATATGAGGACCTGTGAAATCAATGCTGAAAATAACTGCTACTAAGGCTATAAATAGCTATATTTCTACCTATATTTTCCCTTAGCAAGCTGCTACTTTAATACTTAAGGATATACTATATATTACTATTCTGCACCCACTAAGTATTATTTAGTCACTATCCTAAGGTGATAAACCTTAGTAAGTATTTACTCTATCTTAACTTATGACTAGAAGTAATACTAATAATAGCCTCCTTAGTAGCTAGATCTAGCTTTTTTAATTTAACTAGATTACCTATATACTATATAAAATACTACCTATCCTTACTCCTTCCTTTCCCCCTCTTATATTTTTATACCTTCCTCTTACCTTAATACCTTCTATATTAATCCATAAGTTAATTAGTGCTTAAATTACTCTAGAAAATAATTATCTTTCTCTTATATTTAGATTAGTTTATTATAATATCACCATCTCCTCTCCCTTCTATAGATCCTAATAAGCACTAATACTAGACTAACCTAATCCTCTATAAAGAAACTTAAGTAAGGCTTAAGTATTTCTATAGTATTAGATAGCTACCCCTAAACTTTAAAACTAAGATATTAGAAGGTCTTATAGTAGTTAAAAAATACTAGTAAAGATATATACATACTTTCTTAGACTACTGTAAGGATTATATATCCTTAATATATTATTAACAGATTTTATATCTATTTAAAAAAGGACTATATAGAGTATTTACTCTTAAAGAACTAAATAATCTATATAAATTTCTTTAATTAGATATATAGGACCTTATAATAGAAGCTTTTTTAGTTATATAATAAGTACTAGTAATAACTTTACTAATACTTTAGTCTATTTATATAGCACTATCTAAATAGTAATATCTATAAATAGATATAATAAGTATATTAGCTATTCTTAGTCCTAATAGCTTTATTATTAATATTAATAGTAGTTCCTAAATTAAGTATTTCCTGCAGAGTAAAAGATTCCTAGATATATAAAGAAGAACACCCTTAATATTAATATCTTCTGTATCTTATATTATTATTACTAGATATATTTAAGATTTTTCTATTATAGGAGTATGATTATCTAATTTACTATAGTCTAACTCTAGTCTACTATTACTAGAATATAACTAGGTATACTTCTTCCTTAGAAAGCTTCCTAAACTAGCTATAAGTTATCTCTTAGTAAATATAAATATAAGCAGACTTTTTAGAGTAATCTTCCTAAGTATATTTTAACTAATAATCTTCTAGACTTAGTCTACTACTATAATATTAAGCTCTTTATTCTTAAAGACCTAGATAGCAAGCATAATATCCTTTATACTATTATTAAGTTTTATAACCTTAAAGGCCAGCTAGAAGGCACTAATAGGTAAGTAGATCTATAGATAGCTAGTTACTAAGGCTAAATCTTTTTCTTAGAACTAAATTCTTTATGTATAGTGATTATTAAATAGCTTATTACCTAATTAACTAAATTATATTATTAGCTTTCTGCAATAGGGCTTTTCTTAATAAATTAACTTTAGATCTAATATAGTAGCTTTAAGTTTAAAAGGGCTACTAGTTACTTCCCCTCTAGTAGAAGCTAGAGATCCTTAATAACCCTCTTCTTTAATATATTAAGCATACTCTACATAGCTATAAGCTCTATAAGTTATTACTAATAATATATAACTTAAGTTAATAAGCACTTAATGAACTAGGTTAAGATACTAAGTTTAAGGATAATATTAGCTATTAGAACTACTAGTACTAGACTACTAATAAAGTTAACTATATATCCTCCTATATAGAAGATAGCTTTACTAAATAAAAGGACCTTAAACTATATCTAACTTAACCTTATAGGGAATTTTATAAGCTAGGAGTAGTAGAGAGTACTAGGCTAGTTTAGTAATATAGTTTTTAAGAGGTATTATTAGCTATAGTTTATTAGCTATAATCTCTAGTATATTATACTTTTCTAACCCTCTTAGGAAGGTCTGCTTTAAGTTACTAGAAGTATACTTA
Organism: Aspergillus oerlinghausenensis; assembly: GCA_014250555.1. Lineage (NCBI taxonomy): Eukaryota > Fungi > Ascomycota > Eurotiomycetes > Eurotiales > Aspergillaceae > Aspergillus > Aspergillus oerlinghausenensis. The sequence continues at coordinate 40,782 of JAAKEQ010000078.1, forward strand.
AGAAGAGGGATCTCCTTACCATATTAGATCTTAATAACTAGTAGAAATATATTATTTACTAAGACCCTAGAATTCTAGAGCTTAGATAAGAGTATAGAGAGCTAAAGAAAGAGATATAACTACTAGCTAGTATAATAGTAAAAGCTTAGGAGTCATTCCCTTATCTATATAAAAGATATAAGGTAGTTAAAAAGGAGGTCTCTTAGATAAGAAAGAACCTAATAAAGAATACCTATAAGATAGCTAAAAAGAAATATTTTTATAATAAGCTAGTGCTTAAAGTTAATAGATAGATTAAGTAACTTCTTAGTTAGTCTAATATTAAAAGTTATAAAGATAGTAACTCTAATAATAAAGACTAGGATATTCCTATTCTAGAGTATATCTTTCCTAAGTAAGTATAACTTATAAAGAACTTCTATAGCCCTAAAGTAGAGTACTTTAATATAGATAAGCTTCTTATATAATATATCTAGGTTACTAAGGATATAATTATACTTTTAAAGCTCTATAAACTAAGCTAATAGGGTAACTAAATTAACTAGGCTATAAGTAATAATACTAAGACTAATAAAATTAAATATAAAGTATTAGAAGAATTATTACTTTCTAGAGAGAAAGCCCTTAATTACCTAATAGATATTTATATTATCTATTATAGTTTATTATATTATTTAGTATCTAATCTACCTCTATATAAATTCCCTCCTAAGTAGAAAGATTCAGTCTATTACTATCTTATTAATATTTATCTTAAGTATATATATAAGAGGATTAGCTGCACCTAGGCAGCCTGCTATAATATCCCTAAGTTTATAGAAGCTACTAAATTCTTAGTATATACTATTAATATATACTTATATAATATTAAAATTAAATTAAAATATCTCCTAAATAGACCTCTGCTAACTTGCAGTAATACTTCCTCTATTAATAGTATAGATACTTCTCTAGAATCTTATAAGTAGTTAGGTACTAGCACTCCTACTTCCTCTATTAGCCCTATAATAGTAGATATTAATCTATACTTACTAGAACTTAATAAAGCTACTATTACTAAGCTACTACTATATTACTTAAAGAGGCTATAACTCTAATAATAGCATAAGAGGATACCTAATATATAGTTATTATAACCTAAGTATAAAGCTCTAATAAAAGCTAGCTTTATATATCTTTCTATATAGAGTATATTTATTAGTATCTCCTCCTATATATAGCTAATCTCCTACCTATAAAAATATATATAGTATACTCTAAGTTACTCCTCTTAGCAGTATAAGCATCTATTATATAATTTATAAGCTATAGGATATTAGGTTCTACTACTATATAGGTAAGACTTATAGATTACCATGCCTTAAATTACTTTATGCTAGGCTAAGTATATTTAGAAAAGATAGATAAGAGTAGGCTAGGCTAGCCACTATTACTATAGGCCTTAGCACATTAGGCTTACCTGCAGGATAGATCTATAGGCAGCTAGAGATTCCAGAAGGTTCTTAGTGCCTAAGATTTACCTATCTTATCTTAATTTTCTAAGGTGAGAATAGGGTTATATATAGGTTTATTAGCTATACTAGCATGTGGTACTATAGTTTAAGAAGAGAAGGAAAGATTTAGCTTAATATATATTAAGTGTAAGGATTCGGAACATCCTTTGTTCTTTGTATATAGACTCCACAAAGATGAGCCTAAGGGCTTACTCCGCAAAGTGGTCACATGATAGAGCATGTGACCCACAGAATATATTTACCCTTTGCGGGAGCTGACCCCTTGGAGGTCAGCGACAATCTATATTGTTAAGGCATATATACGTTCTCGCAGCCATTATTCCTTCACACTAGTTCATAAACCCATATCGCGGATCCCAGATCATTATATTAAGGTACTTCTATTTATATAGAGAGTTTACCTTTACTAACTTTTATAATAGCTAATAAGTAATAGTGAATCTACTTAATATCTCTAGGTAGCTAGCCTTAGGAATTAGTAATTATTAAGCTAAGGAGAGTAATTAGAGCACACTAAAAGAGAGGCTTTAAGGATAGAGATAATAAAAGTTTATTCTAATAAGATAATATATCTTAAATCTCTACTATATACATTCCTCCCCTATACCTTTCACTCATCTTCTCTTTAAGGTCAGGCTGGATGTGAAAAGGTTACTAGTATATAATAACATCTTTTATCTATACTTACCACTGCTATTAAGCTTGATTTAATACTACTACTTACTAGGATTAGTCTGTATACTTAACTAGGAAGAGATAGCACTAATAAAGATAATAAAGAGATATTTTAGTAGTCTAGAGGAGTGTATTATCTACCTTAATCTAAGATACTTTTTACCCCTTAAGGACTAGGTTAAAATATGTATAGTATTAGAAAAGCCTTAGGTAGTACTAAAGGCTGCTCTAATTTATTTAACTACTATTAAGAAGAGGGAATTATCTGTGGTAAAGATAGATTCTATTATAATATATCCTTATAGAAAACTATATATATAGGCAGAGGAGATGCCTTCAGAATACTAGAGGAGTATAAATCTAGTTAATCAGGCTTGGCTAAAGAATATACCTATTATATATAATATGTTAAAATACTTTAATGTATATACTACTTACTAGATTACCTTAGATAAGGGAGATAGTCTTACCTATAAAGTTTTATTATAAATTTTTAAAGATAAGGATTTTAAATACCTTTAGGATCTAAAATATATTATAGAGCTAATACCATGTAATCATTGCATAGTTAAGTTAGTAGTATTATTAATTAAACTAAATAATTAGATATCTAATTAGATACCAGCTGCCTTAAGGTATAACCCTCTAGTTAAATACTCTCCATAAGACCTACTGACCAATGGATGCAGTAGTCCTAAGGATTATTAATAGTATCCTTAAGATTAACTCCTAGTAAATCTATGCTATCCAGAAAGGCTAGTATAATGTAATTATTAGGCTAGAGTATTTAGCTTTACTTAATCCTGTATTATAATCTAGCAGGATTAAAAGACTTATAAAATAGAGTAGAAGCATATATTTAGGTTATGGGACTAGGTAGATAGAGTTCTAGCTAAATAAAGAGAGAAATAAGTATAGATTAGATGATTATTTAAAGAAGATACTCATCCTACCTAGCCTAAGAGTGCATTATATTTGATTTTATACTAACTACAAGCTGGCCAGGCGCTCGCTCTGCTCACTGCCAGCTTTAGCTGCACTAAGTTACACCTGCTTACTAAGGTAATGGAAGAATATTAGCCTAGATTAATACTCTAGGCTATTAAAAGAAATTATATGAATAGGGCTGCAGGGCCACATAATAAACTATATAATAGTAGTTAATATATAGATGCTATTTAAAGAACCTAAAATAGGTATTTAATAATAAGATAAATAGGGCTGCAGGGCATAAAAAGAATATTATAGTATATTAAATAGGGCTGTATAAAGAACAGGATAATAATAGGTAATATCTAGGTGTTATTTAATATTAGTATAAAGGAAGTATTATAGCTCTATTAAAGATAGATATTAATAGGCTATAGATTTATATATAAGGGCTACTGCCCCCCCTAAAGTTTAACTATCTAGGTATATAAAATTTTTTATTTAAACTACCCCCTCTTATTATACCTATAAAATACCTTTTATGCTATACTAAGCTTAGTAAGTAAAGCCCTAGCTTAAAGAAGGGTAATATCTATAAATATAAGTATACTAACTCTATTTTATCTTTAGATAATTACACTAACTACCTCCTAGCTAGTCTTGTAGCTGGTTCTACCCTTCTTATAGCTAGTTCTATACCTACTACTAAGTCTAAGTCCACTACTAAGTCTGCTGCTAAGTCTGCTGCTAAGTCTACTGCTAAGTCTACTACTAAGTCCACTACTAAGTCTACTACTAAGTCTGTTGCTAAGTCTATTACTAAGTCTATTACTAAGCCTGTTGCTAAGCCCTCTAAATATATCTCTCCTCCTCCTACTAAAACTACAGTTATAATATGGCCTATACCTAATAAGGTACTAAATCACACTCCTAGGGCCCCCCTAGGTATCTAGGCTAAATTTATAATAAACCTAAAGATATATAATAAAAAGCCCTTCTATATACAGGAGGCACTAGCAGCTATATAGCTAAAGAGAGAGTCTATATAGTAGGATAATTATAATCTACTAGATAAGTTTAATATTACCTATTTTATTAACTAGGAAGTTGTAGCGGGCAGGGCCCGCTGAGTGCTCGAGCTTACTAAGCACTCGCTGTCTGCCTGAGGCATCAATGATCTTTGGCTCTGGCTGATATGTTGGGGCCGGCCGCTAGCTATGTGACACCTGCAAAGTCATATCTAAACTAGACACCAGCTACCAATCACATGACCTACATACTAGCTATGCACCCCTTTATGTTCAGCCACTGCAGCCCTAGCTAGATTCCTTCCTTAGTAATTTCTTACTATCCAAGCCTAGGTTATAGGTTTCTAAGGCTTCTAGCCTGTGACAATAGAAATCACTCTTATTAATAAGCCAGATGAACTAGATAAACTAGATAAACCAGATAAACCAGATAAACTAGATAAACCTAATAAATTAGATAAACTAGATGAACCAGACAAACTAGATAAACTAGATGAACTAGATAAACTAGATAAACAAGACAAACTAGATAAACTAGATGAACCAGATGAACTAGATAAACAAGATAAACTAGACAGATTAGGTAAGATAACTAGAATAGATAGAATAAGCTATAATAACATATTATCACAGATATCTACCTCCCTAGAAGGGACTAGTGAAGAGTAACCAGCACTATAGAGTGATATGTAGGCAAACCTTATAGCCTAAATAGCCTAATAGTTATAAAACATTACTAATTAAATAGCTTAGCTAGAGGAATAATAAATAGCTACTACTACTATAGTAGTATATACTCCCTAGGTAACTCCTTCCTTACTAACCCCTATAGAAGACCTAGTGAAGAGGCCAAAGCTTATTCTACCTAATATAGAGATGTATAACAGTACTAATAAGGCTGTATATCAGACCTTTTACTCTAAGCTATAGGTAAAATTACTACTTAATTAAGCTATAATTAGCTCCTATCATGGGTGCTTATAGTATATATTTAGTAGACTTAAGGATAATACCATAGCAGCCATAGCCCCTTAGATAGATTAGTATAGGAATAACCTAAATATAATATAGGTAACCCTGAATAGCCTATATAACTAGCTTAACCTTATGTTCCTTAACTAGGGCTAGAGTAAGAAGGCCCTATAGGAACTATAAACCCTATATTAAGGTAATTATCTATTTAATAAGCTGCTAGCAGACCTTAATTAATTATTAATAGAAGCTAGGGGCCACTCCTAGTCTAATAAAGTAAAGAAGAACTATTTAGATGGTGCCCTAAGCTTTAAAGTAGAGGGAGTACTAGCAGGTATCTAGAAGGAAGAGACCTTTGTAAACTACTATTATTAAGTATAATAAGTAGCTAACTAAATAGAAGCCCTATATATAAGAAGGTTAGGCTATTCTAATTAGCATAGAAGAGATATATAGACTACTAGCTATAGCCATGCTACATATACCCCTATGCCCCTAGTAAACCCTTCCCTAGTTATAACTAGTTCTAATAATGCTATAGATTAGGAGCCCTCTTCTATAACCCTAGCTTATTATTAGTACTATACTAAATAGGTTAATAAAATAGAGCTATCTTATTACTATAGTAAAGGAAGATACTTATACTATAGAGTATTAGACTATATAATTAAAGGATGCTAGTACCTAGGAGCTATTCTCCCTTAGAATAAGGAGCTAAAATTACTATATACTTCTTAAGCTATTAGACCCCTACTTAAAGATGATAAAGAAAATAAGTTAGAAAATAAGTCACCCCTATAAAAAGACTCTTATAGGGGCTAGTTAAATAGTTAATATAGCTAAAGAGCTGATATTACCTATATCCTAGGGAAGATATACTTACTAGTTATAGATAATTTTAGTAGACTGTTAGATTTAATACCCCTAAATTTATTATATTAGGAATAGTTAATAAGGAATATAACTATAGAATTCTACTAGATACTAGATATATATCTTATATAGTTATAGCTGAATACTTCACATAAAAGCTATAACTAGAGTAAATAAAGATTAAGCTAATCTACCTTAATAACTATACTAGTATAACTAGGAGCATTATTTTAATTATTACCTACTTCTTACTAGATATTAGTAGCAACTACTAATATATAGTCTATATATATATAGTGCTGAAGCTAGGTAATAGGACTAACCTAATACTAGGGACCCTATAGATAGCAGACTAGAAGGCTGCTATTAAAGTAGAAGGACCCTAGCTAAGATTTATAGATAGCTCTATTATTAAGAGTATTAAGAATAAGCTAAAGCTAGTAGTAAAGTAGATTAGTGCCTAAGGGTTTATAATCTATTATTAATAATAAAGAAAGGATAAGACTATATAGATCTTTATAGCTAGTATTAAAAATATTAAGAAGGCACTATAAGTTAAGAAGCATACTAACCTAGTTATAAAGCTACTAGTATATTACTATAAGTTTCTAGAAGTATTTAATAGGAAGCAGGCTGATAAGCTATTACTATACCACCCTAGAGTAGATTATTAGATAGAGCTTATTAAGGATGAAAAAGAGAAGCTAATAAAGCTACTATAGGGGCTATTATATAGCATGTCTTATAGAGAGCTCCTAGTACTATAGAAAATATTAACTAAGCTACTAGAAAAGGGGTTTATTTATACTAGTAGCTCTATAGCTATAGCACCTATACTCTTTACTTATAAGCTAGGAGGTGGGTTATAATTCTGTATTAATTATTATGCCCTAAATATTATTATAAAGAAGGATTAGTACCTACTCCCCTTAATTAATAAGACCCTAGAATATATTATAAAGGCTAAGTAGTTCACTAAACTAGATATTATTACTACTTTCTATAAGATCTATATTACCCTAGGAGATAAATAGTTAATAGCCTTCTATATATAATTTAGCTTATTTAAATAGCTAGTTACCCCCTTTAGTATAGTAAATATACCTAGCACCTTCTAATAGTATATTAACTAGATGCTTTAGGACTTCCTAGATAAATTTACCTCTATATATATTAATAATATACTAATCTTTACTAATAGCTTATTAGCTAAGTACTAATAATATATTTACTAAGTACTTAAACACCTAAAGGATGTAGGATTATAGCTAGATATTAATAAGTATAAGTTTAAGGTAAAAAGTATAAAGTATCTTAGGTTTATAATAAAGACTAGTAAGGGTATGTGAATAGATCCTAATAAGATAAAAGCTATATTAGAATAGCAGGCCCCTACCTCTATATATAGTATATAATTATTCCTTAGTTTTATGAACTTCTACTACTAGTTTATATAGAACTTTTTAGATATAGTATAGCTATTAATAGTACTAATATATAAGGGAGCCCTTTTTATATAGGGAGAGAAGTAGGTAAAGGCCTTTAAGCTATTAAAGAAGATATTTATAATAGCCCTAATTCTTATATAGTTTAACCCTAACTAAAGAATAGTAGTTAAAACTAATACCTTAAACTAGGTAATAGGGGCTACTATGTTATAGTATAATAATAATAGTATACTAAGGCTAGTTACCTATATCTTTAGGAGGAACACACTAGCAGAGTATAACTATAAGATCTATAATAAGGAGCTACTAGCTATAGTTAATATACTTAAGGAGTAGGAATTAGAGCTAATTAGCTTACCTAAATTTAAGCTTATTATAGACTACTATAACCTTGAATACTTTAAGATAGTCTAAAGGCTTAATAAATAGTAGATGTATTAGTTATACTAGTTAAGCTAATTTAATTATAAGATATATTATTAGCCTAGGAAACTAGCTACTTAGCCTAATGCCCTATCCTAAAGGGAATAGGACATGCCACAGGATATAGAAGATAATAGGCTTAAGATATAAGGCTACTACTTAATACCACTATAGACTATTACTAGTTAAACATATGTATATATATCCTATATCTATAAAGTAGTATCTAACCAGGATATAAGGTTATTAAGTAGCTAGTATTACTATACAACCTTACCTATAGCACTAGTAAAGGGGATGCCCCTACTACTAGAAAAGTATTAGAAGGAAGTAGAACTAAATAATACTAGCTTAAGGGAGATATAATAAGCTATAGAGGAAGGAGCTATCTAATTCCTAAAGGAGTTATATATATAAGTATTAATTACTAAGTATTCTATATTACTAGATAGCTACTTACTATACTAGGGCTGTAAATAAGTCCCTAACTCTAAACTACTATAAATAAGGATCTTATAGGAGACCTATAACTTAGTATTAACTAGCTACCTAGGAAAGAATATATTATATATAATAGTTACCTAGAACTTCTATTAGCCAGAACTCTCTATAGATATCTAATAGTTTGTATAGAACTATGATAAATATAGTACTAATTATATATAGTATAAATAATACTAGGGACTGCTAAAGCTATTACTAATTCTAGACTATAAATAGTATAAGATTACTATTAATTTTATTATAAAGCTGCCTACCTCTGATAGCTATAAGGATATTATGGTAATTAGTAATTAACTTAGAAAAGATATGATCCTAGTGCCCTATAAGTAAATAGACTCTGAAATAGTAGTATAGCTATTAATTAATTAGTTTATTAGGTACTATAGTATCCCTAGTATAATTATATTAGATTATAGCCTATAATTTATTAGCTAATTCTAGGAGTACTTCTATAAGTAGCTAGGTATTAAATAATAACTCTTAATAGTCTTTTACCCATAGATAGATAGATAGATTAAATAGATAAATACTATATTAGAGGCTTACCTACAGAACTTCTATAACTATACCTAGACTAACTAGAAGTTATTATTACTAATAGCCTAACTAGCTATTAATAGTTAGGATACTATAAGTATAGAAGTTAGCCCCTTCTTCTTAGATTATAGATATAATATTAAGTCTTTAGAGGTTAAGCTATTAGATTAAGAGGCTGCTGCTCTAGATATAGTATATTTACTAAAGAAGAGGGCTAAGGTAATTATTATAAAGATAAAAGAAGTTATAGATATAGCCTAGTTAGAGCTAGCTACTACCTAGTAATATTAAGAGGAATATTTAAACTACTCCTATCTAATAGCTTTATACTACACTGTTAACTCAAAAGTATAGTTAGACCTATGGAATATTTAAATAGACTATCTAAACTAGAAGCTTGATATATAGTATATAAAGTTTATAGTGCTAGAAGCTATTAGATTATATACCTACTAGCTAGATATACTACTAGGCATATATAATATATTCTATGTTAGCCTCCTTTAGCCCATTATAGATAATCTATTCCTAAGCTAGTTAAATAATGACTACCAGCCGCCCCCTAAGCTAGTAGATAGCGAAGCTGAATTTATGGTTAAGAAAATCTTAGATAAATAGGAGAAGTAAATTAGGCAAGGCTACTATATAGAATACTTAGTTAAATAGGTAGGCTATAAGTACCCTATATAGGAGCTAGCTATAAACCTTACAGATACTATAGTGCTTAATATTTAGGAGGGAAGATCTAGTGATTTTAGCTCTAGCTAAGTTAACTAGGGAGTAATAATTTCAACCCTGGCCAGGAAGCTAAGATCTACTGATTTCAACCCTAGCCAGGAAGCTAAGACCCACTGATTTCAGCCCTGGCTAAAACACCTATTTTAGAAAGAGGGGGGGGGTAGTATAGTAGGCAGGGCCTACTAAGTGCTTAAGCTTACTAAGTACTTGCTATCTGCCTGAGGCATTAATAATCTTTAGCTCTAGCTGATATATTAGGGCCAGCCGCCAGCCACATGACACCCATAAAGTCATATCTGAACTAGACACCAGCTACTAATCACATGACCCACATACTAGCTGTGTACCCCTTTATATTCAGCCACTGCGGCCCTAGCTAGATTCCTTCCTTAGCGATTTCTTACCATCCAAGCCTAGGTCATAGGTTTCCAAGGCTTCTAGCCCGTGACAGAAGTATTATAGGTATAATATATTAGTAATATTATAAACCCTGCCTATAAATACTATATTTAGAATTATAGCCCCTAGGCTAAATATATTATAGTCCTAGGTTTCTTTAAGGGTAGCTATACTAACTATTATTATAACTTATCTAGTACCTACTATAGCCTCTACTATAAGTATCTAACTATATAATATACCTATATATACTTATATACTAATATATTATAGCCCCTGTGCCTGCTAAAGCTACTATAAAGAAGATTACTATTACTACTACTATAGCTATACCTATAGAGACTCTAGTTATATCTATAGAGACTCTAATTATAGGCTTTAGTAATATCTCCTACCCCTAAGCTAAAGCTACTACTACTACCTAGGGCTAGAAGTAGGCTAAAAGATTATACTATATACTAATAACTACTACTATATCCTATAATACTATAGCTATAGCTATGGCTGCAGCTACTAGGGTTATAATAGAGTTTACTATAAAGTTTATAGAGAAGGCTAATTTCTAGGGTATTAATCTAGAGAAAGAAAGTAATAAAGAAGAGCCTATTAATAATAATAATTAGTTAGTCTTATAGGTGTACTTATAGCTAGTTCTATAAGTAGTTTAATAAATTAAGGCTATATAGTAGTTAGAAAGTAAACTATAGTATTAGATATTATTAAACCTAATTATTAATCTAGTTATAAAATAACTATAATACTTCTAGATATACTATATTCTAGGTATTACTTCTACTAGGGAGGAGGTATACTATTAACTTATTTATATCTATATAGTAAGAAAGTATAACATAAAGCTAGCTATAAGAGAAAGTTAATAACTATAAATTAATACTAATAGTATATAATAACTAACCCTATAACTTATTAATAGTTATGGTAAAATAGGGCTGTATAGAGAACTACTAATAATAAAGGATAAAGGGAAAATAGCCTAGTCTAGTTATTAAATTAATATATAGAATTAGATATATATAAGAATTAATTATAAAACTATTAATAGCAGCCTTATAGACCTCTAGTAAGTATTAATAAATATCTATTATAATTATATAGGTGCTATTACAGAGTCTACTATTAATATAGATATTATATAGGAGCATAATAGGCATGCTAATCTTTAACTATAATATAGATAATAATAGACCTAAATTATTAACTAACTAAAGGAACTCTAGCATATACTACTAATCTATAATTATAGTACTAATATTACTTATTTCTACCTTATTTATAGTATAGAAGATATAATAGTTACCTAGTAGCTAGCTATTAATAATATTATTAATAGTTACTATATTTATATTTTAGACTATAAGTATAGCCTGTATAGTAAAGTAATTAATTAACTAGTACTACTATAGTTTATCTAGAGGGAAAATAGCTATATAAACTACCTTAAGGCTATTAATAGTATGAATATAACTAGGTAGTATAATATAACTATCTAGAACTAGTTTATAGGAGAGCTAGGCTAGATACTTAGTATACTCCTGGTTTATATTACTAGGAGGAAGATATATATTATAATAGAGCTATAACACCTAGAGCTATAGCTATATATAGGAATATTATAGGTAAGTAGCTATAATAGCAGCCTAGCTACCTTATATTATAACTAGTAAAGTCTATACCTAGTTACCTCTAAGGAGAACTATAATACTACTAAATAATAGATTATTCTAATATAGGTTCTGTAATATCTGATCTATAGCTTTAAAAGTAAAATAATACTATATAATAACTTTATCCTAGATAATTATATCCACCACCTATAGTAACTATCTAAGTATAGACTAGGAAGTTATATTATAGCTACTAAACTTATCTAGATCTAGAGAGATCTTAAACTAGGAATATGCTATATAATTATATAGTAAGAGTAGAGCTATAATTCTAGATAAAGTAATATATAAAATAGTCTTACCACACTGCTACAGATAGTAATAGATTATATAATAGAGAAATATCTTCCTAGTACTACTAGGGCCCTATAAAAAGAAGTAATAATTAGGGGTTTAAGCTATAATAGCTACTATAATATTATTAAAGTAGGCCTATTAATCTTTATTTAACTAAGATACTAAGTTATCTACTATAATTATAAGCTTATTAAGTAAAGTAGACTAGATAATATTATTAGCTATTAGACCTATCTAATTAGTTATAAAGTATAGTAAATTAAAATCTAATAGCTAATAGTTATAAGAATAGAGCTCCTAATTTAGTAAATATAGGCTAAAATTAAACTCTACACCCTTATAAGCTAGTATAAAGGGCATCTAACCTAGCTAGTAATATAGATTATTATAGAGGTAGCTATAAAACTAAAGCTAAAGAGCTATAGGATTAGTAACTATAGTAAATAGTAAAGTAGTTATAAATAGTATATATAAGGCATACCTAGAAGTAAATATATATACCTCCTTAATTATTATAGTCTACTCCTAGTTATCTTCTAGAAGATTCATTACCATATAGGCTGCTTAATATATTTGGTAAATAATATCTTTAATAATATAAAGATCTTTATAGTTTATAGGGCTAATTTAGGCTGTTAAGAGTAAGTAAATAAAATATCTCTTATCTATAAGAGGGCTATAGTATTATATATAGCTAATTATATACCTATACTACTACTACTACTACTACTAACTATGCTAATCCTATATATAAGTATTTAATATATTAGTATACAGACACCTTGCAGCTAGTATAATATATAAGTTATACTTAAAGTAGCCTATAAGAGTTATATAAGATTATTATATTATCTCCTATAACTATATATAATCTATATTCTCTAGGAAGTAGACTACCTACTTACTCTTCTTATATATAGTAAGCTATTACACAGAGGGGAACTCCTTATAGAAGTAGAAGCTTAGGATATACTATATAGCCTTTATTAGACCTAGATAATAGCTATTAAGATACTATTTAACTTTATTCTTAACTACTATAACCTATAGTGTTACTAAGTCACCATGTCACGGGCTAAGAGCCTGGAAACCTATGACCTAGGTTTGGATGGTAAGAAATTACTAAGGAAGGAATCTAGCTAGGGCCGCAGTGGCTGAACATAAAAGGGTGCATAGCTAGTGTGTGGGTCATATGATTAGTAGCTAGTGTCTAGTTTAGATATAACCTTATGGGTGTTACATGGCTGGTGGCTAGCTCCTAATATTTTAGCTAGAGCTAAAGATTATTAATACCTAAGGTAGATAGTAAGTGCTTAGTAAGCTTAAGTACTTAGTAGGCCCTGCCTGCTATACTACCCCCCCCCCCTCTCTAAAATAGGTGTTTTAGCTGGGGCTAAAATTAGTAGGTCTTAGCTTTCTAGCTAGGGTTAAAATCACTACTCCCTAGTTAACTTAGCTAGGGCTAAAATTACTAGATCTTCCCTCCTAAGTATTAAGTACTATAGTGTCTATAAGGTTTATAGCTAGCTTCTATATAGGGTATTTATAGCCTACCTATTTAACTAGGTATTCTATACAGTAGCCTTACCTAATCCACCTCTCTTATTTATCTAAGATCTTCTTAACTATAAATTTAGCTTCACCATCTACTAGCTTAGGGGGTGGCTAGTAGTCATTATTTAACTAGCTTAGGAATAGATTATTTATAGTAGGCTATAGGAGGCTAATATAGAATATATTATATATATCTAGTGGTATATCTAGCTAGTAGGTATATAACCTAATAGCTTCTAGTACTATAAACTTTATATATTATATATTAAGCTTCTAGCTTAGGTAGTCTATTTAAATATTTTATAGATCTAACTATATCTTTAAGTTAATAGCATAGCGCAGAGCTGCTAGATAGAAGTAGTTTAAATATTTCTCTTAATATTACTAGGTAGTAGCTAGCTCTAACTAGGCTATATCTATAGCTTCTTTTATCTTTATAATAATTATCTTAGCCCTCTCTTTTAGTAAATATACTATAGCTAGGGCAGCAGCCTCTTAATCTAATAGCTTAATCTCTAAAGATTTAATATTATACCTATAATCTAAGAAGAAGGGGCTAACTCCTATACTTATAGTATCTTAACTATTAATAGCTAGTTAGGCTATTAGTAATAACTATTTCTAGTTAGTCTAAGTATAGTTATAGAGGTTCTATAGATAGGCCTCTAATATAGTATTTATCTATTTAATCTACTTATCTATCTATAGGTAGAAAGCTATTAAGAGTTACTATTTAATACCTAGTTACTTATAGAAGTACTCCTAGAATTAGCTAATAAATTATAGGCTATAGTCTAATATAATTATACTAGGAATACTATAGTAGCTAATAAACTAATTAATTAATAGCTATACTACTATCTTAGAATTTATTTACTTATAAGGCACTAGGATCATACCTTTCCTAAGTTAATTACTAATTACTATAATATCCTTACAGCTATTAGAGGTGGGTAACTTTATAATAAAGTTAATAGTAATCTTATACTATTTATAATCTAGAATTAATAATAGCTTTAGCAGTCCCTAGTATTACTTATATTATATATAATTAGTACTATACTTATTATAGTTCTATATAAACTATTAGATATCTGCAGAGAGTTCTAGCTAATAGAAGTTCTAGGTAATTATTATATATAATATATTCTTCCCTAGGTAGCTAGTTAATACTAAGTTATAGGTCTCTTATAAGATCCTTATTTATAGTAGTTTAGAGTTAAGGACTTATTTATAGCCTTAGTATAGTAAGTAGCTATCTAATAATATAGAATACTTAGTAATTAATACTTATATATATAACTTCTTTAGGAATTAGATGGCTCCTTTCTTTATAGCTTATTATATCTTTCTTAAGCTAGTATTATTTAGTTCTACTTCCTTCTAATACTCTTCTAGTAGCAGGGGTGCCCTCTCTACTAGTACTATAGGTAAGATTATATAGTAATACTAGCTATTTAGTAACCTTATATCCTAGTTAGATACTACTTTATAGGTATGGAATACATGTATATATATTTAACTAGTAATAATCTATAATAGTATTAAGTAGTAATTATATACCTTAAGCCTATTATCTTCTATATCTTATAGCATGTCCTATTCCCTTTAGGATAGGGTATTAGGCTAAGCAGCCAGTCTTCTAGGCTAATAATATATCTTATAATTAAATTAGCTTAACTAGTATAACTAATATATCTGCTGTTTATTAAGCCTTTAGACTATCTTAAAGTATTTAAGATTATAGTAGTCTATAATAAGTTTAAACTTAGGTAAGCTAATTAACTCTGATTCTTATTCCTTAAGTATATTAACTTGTAAAGGCTTGGCTACAGCCTAGCCACTCAATTATGCAGCTACCCCTTGTTTCCTAAGTATTTCAACTTCCTGTTTTCATACCTTGAGCTGTTTTTGAATTATTGCTGAATGCATCTGAAGTAAATAACCTGTTTTCATATCTTGAGCTGCTTTTGAATCATTGCTGAATGCATCTAGGATCAGCAGTGAAGATAAATAGTATCTATCTTTGTCTGATATTGGGGAAGATAAGGATTAATTTTGTTCTCATCTGATCTACTACTTTTTATCATTATCTTATTATAATATCGTTACCAGTTCTTATCTAGTCAACAGGCTATCTACCCTATTATGTAGATCCTTACAATTTTTAATCCTTTGAATCCTTTGGCTACCTAAGTATTAGTTATAATGCCTGCTGAATCTTACTGTGAAGCTATTGCTTCTACCCCTTCTCTAGTAGAATGACATGGTTCTATTGAAGAGATGTCTTCTAATTAAAGCAACTCCTCTACTCCTACTAATTAATCCCAAGAGTTGAAGAGTGCTGAAATATAATAAATCCTATAATAGATTACTAAACTCAAACATCTTTAATAGATTCAAAGAATTGATAAGTTTGAACAGCTTTTCTATCAAAATAACACCTTCTCTTTAATAAAAGATAAACAGGAAATTAAATTTAAGAATCTTCCTATATTTACTATTAAATATTCCCTCTAGAAAAGAGAAGAATGGCTCTGGGATATGGAATATGTATTCTAAGGAGCCCTAAAGAAATATAGTCCTAATAAATTCAAAATTATTACTGCTATTACATAAATAGACTCTACCTGCAGGCAGTGATGGTATATCAAAATCCATGAAATGCCAATGGAGAGATAATAAAATACTGAGAATTCATGGCAGTTCTTTAAGGACTGGACCTTAAGTCTAATTCAAGATGCTGAGACTGTTAAGGCTGATATTATTATTAAATTATATTAGGCTTATCAATGCCTAGATAAGGATCCTAGAGAATTCCATTATTATCTAGATTCTCTAGAATAACATTTCCCTTAACAAGATAAAAAGTAACAAGCTCTGGCTTTCTTTGGCAGCCTTACACCAGAGTTATGTACTTATATTCAAGAACACCTTGATAAACTACCAGATACTTAAGATGAAATAGTGTCTATAGCTTCAAAATACCATACCTTTTTATAGAAATGACAGAAGTGTAAGAGAAAAGATATTAGAAAACCTTAAGAAGGTAACCCATTAAAATGCTTCTAAAGTAATTCTAAAAGGTTTATAAAACCCAAATAAAACTAGCTTAATAAGGATGGGAATCCCTTAAAGTGCTATAATTATGGTAGTAAGGAATATCTTGCCAACTAATGCAGTGTAAAGAATGCTAAAGTCTAATTGATTATAGAAAATGATAAGGGGTCAGAGTAAAACCTATGCCTCTGACCTCCTACCTAGAAGTAGGAACTACTAGTTACTTTTATATTTTGATACAGCTGGCCAATGGCCTCAAAATATATACTAATCTTAATAGCTATGCTAAGGTTGATATTATTAGTATTACCTTTATAAAATCATAAAAGCTATAGCAAGCCAAACTTACTGCCCCTATCATTAAGGCAGTTAATAACTTTGTTACCCCTACTTATGGGGTTTAGAAGGTCCCTATTATTGCCCACAATTCCAGGGGTAATAAATGAAGTTTTGAATAAGCTTATGTAGCTATTAATTAAGACCTATGACCTAAAGGAAGTCCTATTCTTCTTTTAATAACTATGTTATAGGACCTCCGCATCTACCTATCACCATGGAAGTGCCAATAGTGGTTTGAAATATTAACCTTCTCCCTGACCACCTATTAAAAATTCAGGAAACTATGTTGTAACTATGCAACAGTATTTATATTAGTTAAACTACCTAAAGAGGTATAGCTCTTAGAGGAAGAGAAAGATAAGAAGTATTATTCTCTTAAGAATATACCTCCAGAACTAGCTAAGTTCTATGATGTATTCTCAGCAGAAAAGTCAAAGATTATACCTTCTTACTCTTCTTAGGATCATGCCATTGAAATAAAATCTAATAAATCACCACTGTTTGGTCCACTATACCCTTTATCCCAGGCAGAACTTCATGAATTAAAGGAGTATCTTGATAAGAACATTATATATAGAAGAATTCAACCTTCTAAAAGCCCTGCTAGAGCCCCTATTCTCTTTGTCCCAAAAAAAGATAGGGGATTAAGATTATATGTTGATTATCATAGACTTAACCAGATAATAGTGAAGAATTGGTACCCATTACCCCTGATATCAGAGATTCTTAACTAAATCTCAGGGGCTAAATACTTCAGCAAGATCAATGTCCAAGATGCATACTATTAAATCTGAATTAAGGAAGGAGATGAATGGAAGATAGCTTTTTGTACCTGATATGGCCACTATAAGTATATGGTTATGCCTTTCAGCCTTACAAATACGCCAGCCACCTTCCAGAATTATATGAACACTGCCTTATATAACATCCTTAATATCTTCTATGTGGCCTATCTTGATGATATCCTAATCTTTTCCTAAATAAGAGAGGAACACACTGAATATATCTCTTAAGTCTTAGAATGACTACAGAAGGCCAAGCTTTATGCTAAACCCTCTAAATACACTTTCTACCAAAATCATGTTGAATTCCTAGGATATATCATCTCAGCAGATGGTGTATCTATGGATATGAGCTAGGTAGAAACTATTGTTGCATGGGAGGAACCCCATAGTTATCATGATGTCCAAGTCTTCTTAGGGTTTTGCAACTTCTATTGATGATTTATCAAGAATTATTCCTTGATTGCTTTACCTTTAACCAATCTCCTGAGAGGAATGAAAGAAGGAAAGAAACCAGGATTAGTGAAGTTCAGCCTTATCGAAAAGAACAAAACAACTGGGCAACTCTGCTAAGAGAAGCTGAATTTGCTATGAACAGAGTAATTAATGCTTCACTAAACAAATCCCTATTTGAAATCTTGCTAGGTTATAATCCAGACTTCTACATATGTGCTGAGGATGGCACTACAGGGGGGGAGATCCCAGCTGTGACAGCATGAGTACAGAAACTTTTAGATCTTTAAGAAAGATTAAAGGAATAATGGCGTAAAGCCAGTGAAATGCAGGTAAAGCACTATAATAAATATCATAAAGAGTTAATACTAGAAAAAGGACAACTGGTGGGATTATTAATAAAGAATCTTAAGTTAAAGGTTCTAAGTCAGAAGCTAGCACCTATCTTTATTAGACCTTTTCAAGTGCTAGGTGCTGTTAGTTTATAAGCATATCACCTTGCTTTACCTATAAAATATAATTAAATTTATAATATCTTCTATGTGTTATACTTAGAACTATAGAATTAGGTAAAGCAGGATTAATTGCTTCTAATACCAGAACTTAAAGATAATGATGAATAGGAAGTTGAAGAAGTTAAGGATAGTTATATCATTAAGAATGAGCAGTACTACCTAGTGAAATAGAAGGACTGGCCCTTAGAATATAACTAGTAGACTTATACTAATGATATGACTAATATATAAGAGGTAATACGGAAATTCAAGGCTAAAACTACTATTCTTAATCACTATAAAGGTACTGGGAAGGGCTAGTTACACTAATATATAAATATTATAAGGAGTCTAACACACTGGCCTAAATCTCCTCTAAAACAAGAGGGAACATGTCCTTGATCTCACTAAGACAATCTGTAGAATTCTAACCTACTATTTCATCCCTGTAAATATGGATGACAGCTGCCACAACTTCCTTGAAGAATACCTGAAGAGCTGCCCCCTAGCTAGCATATCCCTTATCACTGGGTAGCAAGTACAACAACTTCTAAGAGTAATAGAAATACTAGTCTTCCACTCCTGCATTAGCAGCAGGAGGTAAGATATATGCCAACTTATAATGATAGTCTGCACAGAAAGAATTATAACCAGATAATGTCTTCTATAAACTAGCTTATTAGTAAAAACCCTATCTAAATAGCATTAGTTAATAGACCTACTACAACCTCCTTCTTAGAAGAAACTGCTAATCTATGCTGTTTACAGTGGGCTAACTTAGCATATTTAAAGGCTTCACACAGAGTTATAACTACCTTATTAATATCTAAGAATAACACTGGATCCTACAGCGTGGTATTATTATTATTAGTCTTAAAAAAGTCAGCATACCACTGGAGTACTGTAGAAAGATTATATGTGTTTCCTAGCATGCCAGTTAATGTCTTATCAGGGTTAGTAAAGCCATGGAAACTGGGAAAAACATATACAGTAATATAAGTCACATTATGATAAGAGTATTAAGAGTATAAAATTAACTTTTTTACATTAAAGACACAGTCAATAGTGAAGGGAATGCTAGCATATAGGTTAAAGTTCTTTATAGAAGTGTGAAGACAGTGCATACACTATAACAGCTATAGAACCACTGCTGTTAAGGTAAGAGAATAGGTATGAACCATGATAATAAGAACTTCCTAAAGACAACATGAAATAGGAATAAAACTTAAAGAATACAGAGAAGAAAACCCCATTAAGATATTAGAGATTAATAAATAAAGAAAAAGCGAAGAAATAAAGAAAATATAGTGTTAAGAGAGTGAAGCATTAATATAAGAAGTTAAAAGAAGAGAAAACATAAATAAAGATATAATTAAGCTAAATATACTATGATTATCACCTATAATAACATTATTTACTACCACACCACAGTACACAATAACAAAGAATATAATAAATTTCAAAATATATAAAACCAACATAACACAAGTATTATATTTACCCTATGATTAGTTATCTCTATTGATAACATAATATTGTATTAACTATTATTATATTATTTCCTTCTTTTAGAAATTTTGAGGTTATATAACTCCAACTAAGGATAGTTATTATAACTAGAGAGGGTATAATTATAAAGGCTTGGCTACAGCCTAGCTACTTAATTATGCAGCTACCCCTTGTTTCCTAAGTATTTTAACTTCCTGTTTTCATACCTTAAGCTGTTTTTAAATTATTGCTGAATGCATCTAAAGGAAATAACCTATTTTCATATCTTGAGCTGCTTTTGAATCATTGCCAAATGCATCTAGGATCAGCAGCAAAGATAAATAGTATCTATCTTTATCTGATATTGGGGAAGACAAGGATTAATTTTGTTCTCATCTGATCTACTACTTTCTATCATTATCTTATTATAATATCGTTACCAGTTCTTATCTAGTCAACAGGCTATCTACCCTATTACGTGGATCCTTACATAACTATAGCTAGTAGCTCCTTATTATAGATCTTATAGTTATACTCTACTAGTATATTCCTCCTAGAGATATAGGTAACTAGTCTTAGTATATTATTATTATTATACTATAATATAGTAGCCCCTATTACCTAGTTTAAGGTATTAGTTTTAACTACTATTCTTTAGTTAGGGTTAAACTATATAAGAATTAGGGTTATTATAAATATCTTCTTTAATAGCTTAAAGGCCTTTATCTACTTATCTCTCTATATAAAGAGGGCTCCCTTATATATTAGTATTATTAATAACTATACTATATCTAAAAGGTTCTATATAAACTAGTAATAGAAGTTTATTGTAGCAGGCAGGGCTTGCTGAGTGCTTGAGCTTACTAAGCACTCGCTGTCTGCCTTAGGCATCAATGATCTTTGGCTCCGGCTGAAATATTAGGGGCTGGCCGCCAGCCACATGACACCTGTAAGGTCATGTCTAAACTAGACACCAGCTACTAATCACATAACCCACACACTAGCTATGCACCCTTTTATGTTTAGCTACTACAGCCCTAGCTAGATTCCTTCCTTAGTAATTTCTTACTATCCAAACCTAGGTCATAGGTTTCTAGGCTTCTAGCCCATAATAATAGAAATTACTCTTATTAAATAAACCAGATGAACCAGATAAACCAGATAAACTAGATGAACCAGATAAACTAGACAAACCAGATGAACTAGATAAGCTAGATAAACTAGATAAACCAGATAAACCAGACAAACCAGATGAACTAGATAAGCCAGATGAACCAGATAAACTAGATAAACTAGATAAACTAGATAAACCAGATGAACCAGGCAAGCTGGATGAACTAGATAGATCAGATAGATCAGGCAAAATAGCTAGAACAGACAGAATAAGCTATAATAATATATTATTATAGATATTAACATCCCTACTTCCTAGAAGGGGCTAGTAAAGAGTAACCAGCACTATAGAATAATATATAGGTGAACCTTATAGCCTAAATAGCCTAGTAGTTATAAAATATTACTAGCTAAATAGCCTAGCTAGAGGAATAGTAAATAACTACTACTACTATAGCTATACCTACCCCCTAGATAACTCCTTCCTTACTAACCCCTATAGAAGACCTAATAAAGAGGCTGAAGCCTGTTCTACCTAATATAAAGATATATAATAGTACTAATAAGGCTATATATTAAACCTTTTACTCTAAGCTATAGATAAAATTATTACTTAATTAAGCTATAATTAGCTCCTACTATAGGTGCTTATAGTATATATTTAGTAGACTTAAGGGAAATACTATAGTAGCTATAGCCCCTTAGATAGATTAGTATAGGAATAACCTAAATATAATATAGGCAACCCTAAATAGCCTATATAACTAGCTTAATCTTATATTCCTTAACTAGGGCAGGAGTAAGAAAGCCCTATAAGAACTATAGATCTTATATTAGGGTAATTACCTATTTAATAAGCTACTAGCAGACCTTAATTAATTATTAATAGAAGCTAGGGGCTACTCTTAGTCTAATAAAGTAAAGAAGAACTATTTAGATAGTACCCTAAGCTTTAAGGTGGAGGGAGCACTAGCAGGTGTCTAGAAAGAAGAGATCTTTATAGACTACTACTATTAAGTATAATAAGTAGCTAACTAAGTAGAAGCCCTATATATAAGGAGGTTAGGCTATTCTAATTAGTATAGAAGAGATATATAGACTACTAGCTATAGCCATGCTATATATACCCCTATGCCCCTGGCAGCCCCTTCCCTAGTTATAACTAGTTCTAATAATACTATAGATTAGGAGCCCTCCTCTATAACCCTAGCTTGCTAGTAGTACTATGCTAAGTAGGTTAATAAAATAGAGCTATCTTATTATTATAGTAAGGGAAGATGCTTATACTATAGAGTATTAGACTATATAATTAAAGGATGCTAGTACCTAGGAGCTATTCCTTTATAGAATAAGGAACTAAAATTATTATATACTTCTTAAGCTATTAGACCCCTGCTTAAAGATAATAAAGAAAATAAGTTAGAAAATAAGTTACCCCTATAAAAAGACTCTTATAAGGGCTAGTTAAATAGTTAATATAGCTAAAGAGCTAGTATTACCTATATCCTAAGGAAGATATACTTACTAGTTATAGATAATTTTAGCAGACTATTAGATTTAACACCCCTAAATTTATTATATTAAGAATAGTTAATAAGGAATATAACTATAGAATTCTACTAGATACTAGATGTATATCTTATATAGTTATAGCTAAATACTTTATATAGAAGCTATAACTAGAGTAAATAAAGATTAAGCTAATCTATCTTAATAACTATACTAATATAACTAGGAGTATTATTTTAACTATTACCTACTTCTTACTAGATATTAGTAGTAACTACTAGCATATAGTCTATATATATATAGTACTAAAGCTAGGTAATAAGACTAATCTAATACTAGGGACCCTATAGATAGTAGACTAGAAGGCTATTATTAAAGTAGAAGGACCTTAGCTAAGGTTTATAGATAGCTCTATTATTAAGAGTATTAAGAATAAGCTAAAGCTAGTAATAAAGTAGATTAGTACTTAAGGGTTTATAGTCTACTATTAATAATAAAGAAAGGATAAGACTATATAGATCTTTACTACTAATATTAAGGATATTAAGAAGGTACTATAAGTTAAGAAGTATACTAATCTAGCTATAAAGCTACTAGTATATTACCATAAGTTCCTAGAAGTATTTAATAGAAAGTAGACTAATAAGCTACTACTATATTACCCTAGAGTTAATTATTAGATAGAGCTTATTAAGGATGAAAAAGGGAAGCTAATAAAGCTACTATAGGGGCTATTATATAGTATATCTTATAGAGAGCTACTAGTGCTATAGAAGATATTAACTAAGCTATTAGAAAAGGGGTTTATTTATACTAGTAGCTCTATAGCTATAGTACTAATACTCTTTACTTATAAGTTAGAAGATAGGCTATAATTCTATATTAATTATTATACTCTAAATATTATTATAAAGAAGGATAGGTACCTACTCCCCTTAATTAATAAGACCTTAGAATATATTATAAAGGCTAAGTAGTTTACTAAGCTAGATATTATTACTACTTTTTATAAGATCTATATTACCCTAGGAGATAAATAGTTAATAGCCTTCTATATATAATTTAGCCTATTTAAATAGCTAGTTACCTCTTTTAGTATGGTAAATACACCTAGCACCTTCTAATAGTATATTAACTAGATACTTTAGGACTTCCTAGATAAATTCACCTCTATATATATTAATAATATACTAATCTTTACTAATAGCTTATTAGCTAAGTACTAATAATATATTTACTAAGTACTTAAATACCTAAGGAATGCAGTATTATAGCTAGATATTAATAAGTATAAGTTTAAGGTAAAAAGTATAAAGTATTTTAGGTTTATAATAGAAGCTAGTAAGAGTATGTAAATAGATTCTAATAAAGTAAAAGCTATATTAAAATAGCAGGCCCCTATCTCTATATATAATATATAATTATTCTTTAGTTTTATAAACTTCTACTACTGGTTTATATAGAACTTTTTAGATATAGTATAGCTATTAATAGTGCTAATATATAAGAGGGCCCCCTTTATATAGGGAGATAAGTAGATAAAGGCCTTTAAGCTATTAAAGAAGATATTTATAATAGTCCTAATTCTTATATAGTTTAACCCTAACTAAAGGATAGTAGTTAAAACTAATACCTTAAACTAGGTAATAGGGGCTACTATATCATAGTATAATAATAATAGTATGCTAAGGCTAGTTGCCTATATCTCTAGGAGGAATATACTAATAGAGTATAATTATAAGATCTATAATAAGGAGCTACTGACTATAGTTAATATATTTAAGGAGTAGGAATTAGAGCTAATTAGCTTACCTAAATTTAAGCTTATCACAGACTACTATAACCTTAAATATTTTAAGATAGTCTAAAGGCTTAATAAATAGCAGATATATTAGTTATACTAGTTAAGCTAATTTAATTATAAGATATATTATTAGCCTAGAAGACTAGCTGCTTAGTTTAATACCCTATCCTAAAGGGAATAGGATATACTATAGGATATAGAAGATAATAGGCTTAAAGTATATAATCACTACTTAATACTACTATAGACTATTACTAGTTAAATATATATATATATATCCTGTACCTATAAAGTAGTATCTAACTAGGATATAAGGTTACTAAATAGCTAGTATTACTATATAACCTTGCCTATAGTACTAGTAGAGAGGGTGCCCCTACTACTAGAAGAGTATTAGAAGGAAGTAGAACTAAATAATACTAGCTTAAGAAAGATATAATAAGCTATAAAGGAAGGAGCTACCTAATTCCTAAAGAAGTTATATATATAAGTATTAATTACTAAGTATTCTATATTACTAGATAGCTACTTACTATACTAAGGCTATAAATAGGTCCCTAACTCTAAACTACTATAAATAAGGATCTTATAGGAGACCTATAACTTAGTATTAACTAGCCACCTAGGGAAGAATATATTATATATAATAGTTACCTAAAACTTCTATTAGCTAGAACTCTCTATAGATATCTAATAGTTTATATAGAATTATAATAAGTATAGTACTAACTATATATAGTATAAGTAATACTAGGGACTACTAAAGCTATTACTAATCCTAGATTATAAATAGTATAAGATTACTATTAATTTTATTATAAAGCTGCCTACCTCTGATAGCTATAAGGATATTATAGTAATTAGTAATTAACTTAGGAAAGGTATAATCCTAGTGCCCTATAAGTAAATAGATTCTGAGATAGTAGCATAGCTATTAATTAATTAATTTATTAGCTACTATAGTATTCCTAGTATAATTATATTAGACTATAGCCTATAGTTTATTAACTAATTCTAGGAGCACTTCTGTAAGTAACTAGGCATTAAATAGTAACTCTTAATAGCTTTCTACCTATAGATAGATAGATAGATTAAATAAATAAATACTATATTAGAGGCCTATCTATAGAACTTCTATAACTATACTTAGACTAACTAGAAATAGTTACTACTAATAGCCTAACTAACTATTAATAGTTAAGATACTATAAGTATAGGAGTTAGCCCCTTCTTCTTAGATTATAGGTATAATATTAAACCTTTAGAGGTTAAGCTATTAGATT
>JAAKEQ010000079.1:0-65005 GCA_014250555.1 Aspergillus oerlinghausenensis
TAAAGATATAGCTACCTAATAAAATTAAAACTAGGAAGGTAGTAATATACTAGCTAAATATTTTAATATAAATATATCACTAGAGCTATAATCTAATAAAGCTTAGAGAGGGATTATTATTTTAGAAGCTTTAAGTATAATAAGAAAGTAGAGAATATCTAATTAAAATAAATTTAAATAAATATCTATACTCTTAGGATTCTTTAGTTCTAATATAGCTCTTATTATATTATTTTATAGAGATTAATTCTTCTTCTTATTATTATTATAATAATTAAGACTCTTCTAAGAAGGTTTAAAATTATTAAATACTTTATAATCCTTAATATAAAAAGCTTTTAATAATTAATTAACTAGTATTTTCTTATCTAGTAGTTTTTTTTATTTTTTAATTACTTTCTATAATTAGATTTTAATAAATTAGATATAGTATAAGTATAAGTATTATAATTAGTTTATTTATAATTAAAGTATATATAATTACCTCTATACTAAATTCTTTATTTATATATCTCTTTTTATAGCTAATTTAGGGATATAGTAATAGTATTAAGATTAATATTTATTAAATTAGTTTAATAATTATTAATTTTACTAAAAAATTAAAATTATATTTAGGTATATAAAGTAACTTCTTATTTATACTAATAAAATAATAAACTATATTATTAAAGAAAGTTAGTTTATTATAATCTTCTACTTAGTAAGTATATAGAATAGATTTTAAATTAATAATAAATTTCTAGATTAATATATTATTAAGAATTCTAGATTTAACTTATTTAGTATTTTTAACTAGGGAAGTAGTATATAATTATATTATTTAATTTTTTTAAGTATATCTCTTATATTTTTTCTAGTATTTATTTTTCTTTCTAATCTTACTATTATTTTTTTAATCTACTACTTAAAAGTATCTAAAGTAGTAATAATAATAATTAAATTATATTTAATCTTTTATTTTTATATATTCTATTATTCTTTAGCTTAACTAGTAAAATAATACTTAACTATAATAATTTTATTAAATTTAGTAGTAATCTTCTAAGTAAGGATTTACTTATTATAAAAATACTAATTAATTTACTTAAGTTACTTTATTATAGTATTCTTACTATACTTATTATTATATATAGGGATAGACTTAAGATTAGAGATTTTTTAATATAATTTAAAAGCTTTAGTAATAATTTAAGAGAATATAAAAAAATTTAAAGTAATAAATATAAATTTTATATCTTTTTTAATTAAAAATAATTTTAATAATTATATTTAGCCTAGAGAAGTTTAATAAGTTAATTATATATTTATACTAGCTTAGCCTAATTATTTTTATTAATTATATTCTAAGCTATAAGATTAAATTATTATTAAAGTTAAATATATTTTATCTTAAAGCTATTACTATAATTAGTAGACTAAGTTTAAGAGATCTTTATACTAAAAGATATTAATTTAATATTATTTATTTTACTAATAAGAAGAGAATAACTAGGGTTAGATATTTAAATTATAATTATTAATATTAATTTATATTAAAATAGTTTTAATAACCTAAATTTATCTTACTTCTTATAAAGAAAATATTAATCTATATCTTTATTATATTTTAGTAGATTAATAATAGTTAATAATACTTATTATTATAATATTATATTAGAGAAGAGCTAAAAGATATTCTATAATAAAATCTTTATTATCTTTAGTATCTAAATTAATCTAAGGAGATTAAGAATAATTAATCTAATATATCTTTATTATCCTAAGAATAAAAAGTATAATCTTTTTAATTAATATTATATTATTAATAATATTCTTAATAATATTAGGACTATATATTATAGTTATACTATAATCTAGATTGAATTCTTATTAACTTCTAAATCTTCTTAGAATTAGGTATTAAGTAGTTACTTAATCTAGATATACTACTAGATAGAATAATATTTATTATAATAGGAGGTGATCCTTTAAAATATATAAGGGTAGGGGGTAGGCCTATAGCTATCCTATATATATCCTGCTAGTATTAAAGAGGATACACCCTCATTTTATTATTCTACCTAAGCTATTAATAAATATGGTGATCTAAATAATTATTATATAGTAATAATAACTAGATAATCACCATACATGTCCCTTAGGCCATGTCATCTGGTTGACATAAATGTTGATATTAGGCTGGCCGCGTGGGAGGGAATTTCCCATGGGAATTCCCTCCCTTTAGGAAATGGGAGTCCCTAGTGAATTTCCCTTCCCATTTTAGGATTCCCATAGGATTTCCTATTCTTATCTAATGGGATGGGACTCCCACATCCTAAGATAAAAATAGGATAAGAAATTAATATAGGATTTCCTATATTAATAGGTATCCTATCCTATTATCCCTATTCTTCCTTAGGAGTCCTATCTATTATTAGTAATTAGGATTAGGGAATCCCTTACTTACTTCTCTATAGGATAGGATTCCTATAGAGTATATAAAATAGGGATTTCTTATTAAAAGTCCTAAATTTACCTATATAGTCTTAATACTAAGTTAGATACAGACTATTATCTTAGATTATTATATCTTATAAATAGTTTATAACTAAAGTTTATAAAAAATTTAGAGTTCTATCCTAATCTATAAGGACTATTATCTATTAAGACTATCCCTAAGGAAATTAAATATAGTAATAAATCTATATAATAAATAGGTAATTAATCTAGGCTTTAATATCTATAAAGAAAATAAACTCTATTTAGAGTCTAGACTATTCTTAAGAAAATTAGCTATAGTAATAAACCTATATAATAAATCTAGCCTTTATAAAGAAAATAAAGTACTATAAGATCCCTAGGCCCCTAATATCTAGAGTTATTAACTTATTAATTATAATTATAGATTCCCTAAGATTATAGCTATTAGTTATATAAAGTTATTAACTCCTTCTTATTAGACTTATTATTATCCTCTAATTCTAAGGATTTTAAAGAATTAGTATTACACTTAAAATTAGGCTTAAGATTAGAATTATCCTTATTATTATTATCTTTAATTTTAATACTAGTATAGAGGTAATAGTTAATAGTAATAGCCTAATTAGTATTATAATTAGGATTCTTTACTACTATAGTAGCCTAAAGAATATATAGCTTATAGTTACTAATTAACTTAGGCTATTTAAGGTCTTTATAGCTACTAGTAATAATATCTTAGATAAATATAATAACTATCTTTAGATACTTCTTTACTCTTACTATAGCCTGCTTCTAATATTAAGTATACTTTAGAAGAGAAGATGTTGTATGACATGTGAGCACATCAGTCATTTATCTTGCTTATCCACCTCTGGTGTAGATATACTAGAGATCATTAACTAACTAATAAAATACTATATAATTAATTATAAGCTATTATAAAATAGTAGCATGTCTAGTTTTTAATAATCTAGGACCTAGATTTATAATATTCCCCTAAAAAATTTCTCTAATTTCTTCTCTATTAAATCTCCTTATATTATAATCTATCTAACCACCCTAGTAAGGGCTTCCTTACAGGCTAGGTAGGCTAATATTAATATCCTTAGACTTACTAAATAAAATTATTAAAATTATATATTAAATTACTAAATACTATTAAACCTTCCCTAATTAAGCAAGATCTCCTAACCTTAAAATCTAAATTAATTATATTATTATATATTACCCTAACCTACTACCTTATCTTACTCTATTAGATATACTAGCTCTAGCTAGAAGAACTAGAGCTATATCTAAACCTATTAATATATAATACCCTAAGTCCTAGTTATACTTACTATAAATATTCTAGGCTGTAATATAGTATTTTCTTATAAGAATAAGTAAAATTACTATTATTAAGCCTAAAATTACACCTATATATATATAGATACCTAAGATAGTGGAAAGACCTTAGGCTATACTAACTAAACTATAGTCTTAAAAGGCTATATTAGTTAATAGAGTCCTACCTATTAACTTTAATCTAGTCTTTAATAGAAAGTATTTCTTTATACTAGATCTAAAGCTTATTATACTATAGTATACTCCTACTTTATTATTAATACCTAATCCTATCTAAGATTCCTTTATCTTATATTATTTACCTACTATAGAAATATAGCATTCTTAGTCTAATAATAATATTATATCTAGTAATCTCTTACTAGGCCTAGATTCCCTATTTAACCCCTATAAAACTATATAACCTAGGCAAATACTACTAATAGTAGACTAAAATACTAGCTAGGCTTTATCTAGTAAGTAGTAAGTAAATACTAATAAAACTAAGAAAGTTAAGAAAATACTATTCTCCCCTACTTAAATATAGGTATTATAAAAGATTATATAATAAGTAATCTAAGTATTACTCCTAGTATTTAATAATAGTAATACCCTAAGGTCTTATAAATCTATTATTAGAATAGATAAATACTATACCTCTATTAAATACTATACCCCTATTAAATACCACACCCCTATATTATCTATAGGTATTATATTAAGTAATAATTACTAGAGACCTATAGATATTAGCTATTTCTTTTCTAATATACTATACTTATAGGGATATAGAGATATTATTAATAAAGATAATAAAATATATTATTACTCTATCTATATATTTACTAATAGGCTTTATATAGTGGTATAATCTAGAGATATAGTAAAAATATCCTAAAATTTAGATATATACCTTTAGGGAGAAGTAGTAAAGTAGTAAAATAATAAACTAGATCTAATTATATAAATAAAGCTAATTTACTCCTTAAGTATAGATAACTAGTATAAGTAGCTTAAGAAATACTTTAAAATACCCTTTAGCTAAGTAATAAAATAACTTACTAATACTAAATATATTATTACTAATATCTAATACTAGAAAAGTCCCTTAGTATATATTTTAATAGTTATTACCCTTACTAAATAAATAGGTAAAGTAGAAATAAAATATCTACTAGTTCTCTATACTTAGTATAATATAGATATTACCCTATGCTCTAATATTAATAAACCCTAAGAAGGCATAACTATTATTAAATTTATTAATATCTTAAACTATAAATAGACTAATTAGTTTAATTATTTCTATAATTTTTACCCCCTAAGGTAATACCCTCCTTAATAAACCTAGAATATAAACTAATAGTAATAGTAAAACTATTAGATGTAAGGTAAAAACCTATAATAATAATAAAATTATATATTAAACCTCTAAGGAAGACAGTGGTCCTAAAACCTATAATAAAATTAAAGAGGGTAACTATAGCAGAATTATTAGGCTAATATATTAATTTATTAGTAGAAGGTACTTCTACCCTCTATAGCTATACCTTCTATTCCCTTATAGTATCTAGCTATAACCTAAGATAAAAAAGGTAAATCTAATTTTATTTATATATAATACTATAGACCTAAGTATATAAACTATAGTAATAATATAGTAGAATAAGACTATAGTCTAGCTAAACTATAATTTAATAACCCTAACTTTTACTATAAACCAGGCCCTAAAAGTAATAAGTAATATACTAATAATCTATATATAGAACCAGAGTATTATAACTTAATAGATATAGATATATATATAGTAGAACTAGAAATATCTAGTATTAACTATATTAACTATAGTTCTATATTCCTATCTAGTAATACCCTATATACTTATATACTAACTTATGAAGTGCTAGAAGCTAAGTCTTATTATCTAGATCTAGTAATATCTATTATCTGCTCTACTATAACCCTAAATAAGGATATTCCTAGGCTAAAATTCTAAAGCTAGAAATATATAATTATATAAGCTTATCTAATATAATTAAACTCTACTATATTAATTTACCTTAATACTAGCTATACTATAATAATTATTAATAAGTAGTTTCTACTATATTATATACCTATAATTAAGATCCTTAACTACCCTATACCTATACTAGTTAAAGATATATCTAATAGCTTTACTAGTATATATTTTATTATTATTCCACTATCTTTCCTAGTAATAGTTAATAATAAGCCTATACTAGTATATATTTAATATAAGGCTTATATTATATAAGGCCTAAAGGTAAATATACTTATTAGAGTTAATATACTTACTATAGAAGGCTTTTCTATTAACTTTACCTTATATATAGCTACTATAGTATTATATAATAATACTATTATCCCTATTATTATTACTTCTAAGTAAAATTACTATATAATACCATAGCCCATCTACTCTAATAAGAAAATTATAGTTTAACTATAGTAAAAGATCTATATTTCTATCTAGTAAAAGGCATCTAAGGACCTACCTAAAGATAGAGACTATTTATTTAAGCTACTCTAGTACTATAGCTTAGTATTTTTTATACTTATAATTAATATAAACTTCTCCTATATTATAGTAGTTAATCTAATATAGTAACTAATTACTATTAATAATAAAGTAAGGATTAGAATGCTATCTAAGATAGATATAATTAATATATAGTATATATAACTAGAGGAAGAATAATAAGCTATTATTAAACTATAAATTACTAAGTAATATAAAGTAATAAAACTTACTAAACTAGATCTATATATAGCTATATATAAGGAACCTAAGTAATACTAGTAAATTATCCTAATTAATAATAACCTAAAATAGTAAACTAAACTCCCTAATAGTATAATTATCTATAGGAATAACTATATAATTAACACACTATACCTAGTCCTTATAGAATTTCTAGATATATAGATAAATACTAACTTTATTAACATCCCTAAAGATAAATAAATATAAATACTAATAAAAGATAGCTAGGAAGACTATTTATAAAAAAGCTTAAAAAGATACTATATAAGTTAATAAAATAAAGATATTATAGATAAAGTATTTAATAGATTATATTAAACTAGGTATATAGCCTTCCTTAAAAACCATATGCTATCTAGTTATCTAATATTTATTATATAGTAAATAACTACAGAGGATAGTAAAGAAAAATTAAAATCCTAAGTTATTATAGATAATTATAACCTTAACTAGAAAGTAATACCTAATATATATCTACTACTATCCTAGGAAGAAATACTATTATTAATATCTAGTATAAAATATATTATTATTATTAATATAATATAATTCTTTTATTAATAATAAATCTACCTATTAGCCTATAAGCATATTACTATTATATCTTATTAAGGATAGGAATACTTTAAGGTATGCCTAATAGGATTTAGGAATAGTAGGACCTATATATAATACTAAATTAATAATATATTCTAAGATCTATATAACTTCAAGAGAGATTTTATTAATAACTTTATTATTTAGTTACTCACCCTAGAAGATTATATATTATACTTATACTAGGTACTTTAATAATGTTATAAAGTATATATTATACTAAACCTAACTAAAGTATATATTAGATTCCTATCTATAAAGCTCCTAGGGTAAAATATTACCTCTCTAGATATATCAGCCCTTATAGATCACCTTAAGGCCCTTATAAAGATAAAATTCCCTAATATACTAGTAGACCTATTAACTTACCTAAGAATAATAGGTATCCTAAGGAATTATATATTATTCTATATAGGTAAAGCCTAACTACTATAAGATAGAAAAATATATCTTACTAATCTTAGCCCTACTAAAGGGAAACCCTATAAAAGCTACTTAGGAAAAGCTATTCTTATAGAACTAATATAAAATAAAAATAAAGTATTTACTAAAATATAGAGTTATTTTAAAATACTACTAATACTTATCTATTATAACCTAAAGTACTAAATATTCATAGATATTAACTTCTTAAAGAAAAGAGGATATAGTATAATACTTTTCTATATTAAATATAATAATAATACTTTACTATATTATAATCTTAATTAGAATGTAGAAGCTACCCCTATATTAGTAATAATAAAACTAATACTCTTCCTAAGTAGATTACTTAGAAAAGCTAAGAAGTAATACTAGCTAATAGAGCTAAAAATATTAGAAGTTATCTAGGGTATTAAAAAGCTCTATTATATTATTTAATTATATTATAAGCCTATTATAATATATACTAATCATACTATAACTATATCTATTATAAAATAAACATCTCTTATAATAATAACTAATATTAATAAACTTAATCTGTGCTTGATGCGTGCTAGCTAATTTATCTAGATATTTAGTATTAAATTATATCATAAGTCTAGATATATTTATCTAGTGCTAGATACTCTGTTAAGGCTATCTAGCTATGCTGCTAATAATCTAGAAGATTCTCTTAATATAATCTAATACTTAGATGCATGCCTATAAGGTATTATAATAATAGTATATATAGCTAGTATTATTATTATTAAAATATCTAATAAATAGAAGCAAAAGCTTATTAATAGCTATTAAAAGGACCTAAAATAGTTAAATATCATCTAGATAATCCAGACTAATAAGACTTTACCTTATCTAACTAGGATACCTTATAAATTATATAATAGCATCCTCTACTCTTTACCTACTATAAAAAATAGCTAAGAGGTATTATATATTCTAATTATATATTTATATAAGGTGCTTTAGATTATATATAATAATATAGGACACCTAGGATTTACTTAAATAGTTAATAATCTCTAAGGAATAGTAATACCCTAATTAATAAAAATAGTATTAGAATACATCTAGTACTATATAATATATTTAAAATACTAAATAAGATACTATAAACTATATAGAATATTATAATCTATACTAGAACTACTAATATCTTTCTACATAATTATTATTAACTTTATTATATGATTACTAGAAACTAGTATATATAACATAGTTATATCTATAATAGATAAGTTTACTAAAAGAAATATAGCTATTCTAGGCTAAGATATCTAGATATTAATATAATAAGCTAATAGTCTAGTTATATACTTAGCTAAAGGTGACTAAGGCTCTCTAAAAAAAATTATTTTAGATTAAGACCCTAAGTTCATTACATAAATATAGAAAGATATTTTTAAGTAATAAGGTGTATAACTAAAATATATAATAGTATATCACCCCTAATCTAATAATTAGTTAGAGTAGTATAACTAAATAATTAAACTTTATCTCTACATGGCTATCTCTGCCCTAAATAACTATAAAGAATAGCTAAAAGCATTACTATAATTATAGGTAATATTAAATAGTTATTATAATTTATCTACTAGATTTTCTACTTACTAGCTAATATATAGTATAATACTACTAAAACTAATAGCCCTTAGATTATATAATAAAGGAAAAATCTAAAGCTTTAAAGCTTATATTAATATAGCTAAGACACTAAAATTAGTAGTAATTATTATAAAGAGGTAGTATAATAAATTATATAAGCCTATAATATTTAACTTAGGGGATAAAGTCCTACTAAAACTATATAAGGGATATATAATCCCTAAAGCTATATCTATAAAGTATAGTAACTAGTATATAGGTCTATTCTATATTATATAATATATAGGCCCCTTAGCTTATAAGCTAGAAATACTAAATACTTAGTGCATCCACCTAGTGGTATCTATTATAAATCTAGAGCTATACCCCTTAGGCTAAGATCTATTTAACTATTCCTTGCTAGATAAGCTAGGCTTAGTATAAGTTAAAGACTAAGAGGAATATAAGCTTAAGTATATTATTATAAAATATATATATAAAATAAAAGGTAGAAAAGTAAAGATATAATACCTAATTAAATAGTTAGGATATAAAGACTATAAAAATATATAGCTTAATAATAAGGATCTTAACTATGCCTAAGACCTTATTAAGGAATTTAAGGACTATTAAAGGGCCTTAATATAGTTATATCACCTTAAAATATATCTATTACTAATCTATTTATTAAAGCATATTCTTTATTCTATATTTAGTAATACTATAATACCTTATTAGTTATTACCTAAGCTTAGCTTCTTTATCTATTCACTAAATTACTATAAATACTATTCACCTATTATTATTTAACTAATAATAGTAAATACTACTATATATATCTTCTCTTATTATCTTCTTACTTTCTCTCCTATATCTTTCTCCTTATATATCTATCTATACCTCTATTATATGTCTTCCCTAGATCTAATAGTTAAATCTTTACATATAGTATGATATGCTAAATTACTAGCTAAATCCCTAGATATACTACTTTATTAATATATTAACTACTTCTATAATGAAATTAAGGAAGTACTATTTAATTATATTATTCTTACTAACTATATTCTCCCTAGTAAGTAGTGTCTATTTATAAATAACCCTAAATCTTATATAACTCCCCCTACTCCTAAAATATAATTACTTATAGATGAATTATCTATAGATAATAATATAAGTATAAAATATACCCCCTCTAAACCTAAAGTAACCCTAGCTATAACTATAATAGGTAAAGTAATTATAAATATACTAAACCTTAAAGCTATAGCTATAAAGAAAATTACTAATATATAGAAAGTAGTATAGGACTATAACTATAATCTATTTATATTTATACTTAATAAGTAGTATATTAATATTAATTTCTTTATATTCTATCCTATATTACTACTATTATTAGTACTAAAATTTAATAATAAAAAACCCCTAATAATAGTAGTTAGTATAATTAAGGACCTTCTATATAGTTACTTAGATATTTATAAAGCCTATTATTATCTAGTATATATAATAGTATTTCTATAAGCTAAAATATACACACCCTAGCATAAAATATATAAAATATCTAGAAAAATTATTATAGTAAAGGATTATAACCTCTATCTACTATATAAGACTAAAATTAAGCACCTTAAATTAGCTAAGATATTATTTAAGGACTAAATTAGTTAGCTAGAGGCTGTATATAGTAATTATAGACTAAAGATAATTAAATTCTAGAATAACTAGTATAACTAGGAAGTTAAATTACTTAAAATAATCTATAAATAGGACCTACCTCCCTATAGTAAAGATACTATAGTAAAAATATATATATAGATAAAGCAGGAAAAATATAAAGAAGATAATAATAAATATAATATATTTTACTATAGTAACTCTATAATACTAGCTACATAGCCTATCTACCCCTAGTAATAAAATAGAAGCTATAGCCTACCCCTATTACTTTATATTCTATAGTAACTATAAGACCTAAATATAGTAATTATAGCTATTAATAATACTATTACTAACCTTATAAAGATATAAATATAAAGTATAACTTCTAAAGATAAGAAGTATATATATTTTAGAAATATTAGTAACTTAGAGGAAGAGCTAGATAATAATAAAATTACCCTACCTATAGACCTATTTATATACCTTAACTAGGTTATATAATAATATATATTATAGGATATAACTATATCTATAGATAATAAGGACCTACTTAAGAAATATAACCTCTTAGAGGATATTAACCTAAACCAGACTACTTAGCTAGCAACCCTTAAAAAATTAAGAATTATATATATTACTAAAGACCTTACTATATATCTATAGGGGAAACTAGCCCTAGCTCTCTAGTATATACTTACTAGAGCTATAGGCTATACTAAGGACTTAATATTTACTAATAATATAGTAAAGGCCCTCTATAGAATTAAGTAATAATATTTTATCTAAAATAAGATAAACTAAAAGGCCCTATTATCTAATAGTATTAATTATTAGGTCCTTACTATAAAAGGAAGAAAATATATTATAAATACTTTTAAAGAAACTAATAGTACTAAAGATATATATCTAATATTTTTTAACTAACTTATTTACTTATTTATCTAGACTACTTACTTATATTCCCTTTACTTACTTATTTACTTATTTTACTAGACTACTATCTCTATATATTTACTTATTTATCTAGACTGCTTAC
The DNA here is from genome assembly GCA_014250555.1 of Aspergillus oerlinghausenensis. Taxonomy (NCBI): domain Eukaryota; kingdom Fungi; phylum Ascomycota; class Eurotiomycetes; order Eurotiales; family Aspergillaceae; genus Aspergillus; species Aspergillus oerlinghausenensis. The sequence goes on from JAAKEQ010000079.1 coordinate 11,886, forward strand.
TTATATTCCCTTTACTTTACCTTTCCTATAGTAAGGATGCTATATTTTTTAGTGGCCCCTATATATTATATAATATATAAGCATATTGGTTATTTATCTTGCTTATCCACCTCTGGTATAGATATACTGGAGATCATTAACTAACTAATGAAATACCATACAATTGATTGCAAGCTACCATAGAAGATATAGTAGTATTAGGCTATAAGCTCTTTAGAAGATTAGATTTTATTAGTATATTAAGGTAGAGCTAAAGATTATTATTATAAAGAGTATTATAATTAATATATTAAGCTAGATAGTTAGTACCTAAAGTATATTAGTATATTTATATAATATATTATTACTTTTAACTATTACTTACTATAAAATAAATTAGTTAGGGACTATTTAATAATCTTTTATAAAGTATTAACTACTAGTCTATAAATATATATACCCTTATTAGGATATAGCTTATCTATAATATTCTAGACTAAGAGATAGAATTAGTTTTATAGAATAATTATACTAATTATTAACTAGTAGTATATAATCTCTTAAGCTAACTCTAAGAAATATTACCTCTAATTATTACTAAAAGGAAAAGTAAAATATTACTTATTATTAATATTCTTATATAGGTTCTTAGTCTTTATCTCTAGCTACTAGGGCTTTTCTTTAATAATTATCTTATATTAAGTAAGAGTCTAATCTTTATAATTTAAGTATTTACTCTTTCTCTTTAGGCTTTAAATATAATAAGATAAAAGAAGTTACTTATAATATTATTAATATTAGAATTAAATACTATATCTATTATCTCTCTTTATTATTATAATTAAGGCTTTAGTATATATCTCTAGCTCTCTTAAGCTTAGTCTTCTCTAGGACTATAATATATCTCTTAACTAGTCTATTATTAGTCTAATTACCCTAGGCTAGAAGTATCTTTCTACTATATAGGTTAGATATAATATAGTTTAGTAATAAATATAGCTAATAATATATATAGAGGAGAGATAAGAGAGGTAATAATATACATAAAGAAGAGATAAGAGAGGTAATAATATATATAGAGAAAAGATAGAGAAAGGTAATAATACTTATAAAAAAGAGATAAAGAGAGGTAAAGATACTTATAGAGAAGAGATAGAGAGAGATAAAGATTAAGAGAGATAAAGATTAAGAGAGGTAAAAGATAAATAAAGAAAGTAAATAGATAAATAAAGACATTTCCTTTAATAATTATTTAAAAATAGTATTATTCTAGTTCTTTATTAATATTTACTCTTCTAAATAAGATTCTTCTAGATATTCTTACTTATATCTTACTTTCTTTTTATCTCTCTCTTTATCTTTCTCTTTATCTTTACTTTTTTATAATCTTTTATATACCTTATCTTACTTATTCTTAAAGACTTAAATTATTATATATCTTAAAATCCCTAAAATACTAGTATTAGAATCTTTATTATTTATTATCTATTCTTATAACTATTATATCTTATTATTACTACTATTATTAATAATAGGTAAGAAAATTTTAGAAGACTCTTAAGTTATTTATATCTATATTCTCTATTAGTAATAGTCTAGAGATAAGCTAGAATTATAATATTAGTATAATATAGATTAAAAGGCTATAGGGGCTAATATACTTAGGGAGGTAATATTTTATCCTAGGAGCTTTATAGATAGGAATTTAATATATACTTTAGTTAGGTTTAGTATAATACATACTTTATAGCATTATTAAAGTACCTAGTATAGGTATAATATATAATCTTCTAGGGTAAGTAACTAAATAATAAAATTATTAATAAAACCTCTCTAGAAGTTATATAGGTCTTAGAATATATTATTAATTTAGTATTATATATAGGTCCTACTATTCCTAAATCCTATTAAGTATATCTTAAAGTATTCCTATTCTTAGTAAGATATAATAGTAATATGCTTACAGGCTAATAGATAGATTTATTATTAGTAAAAGAATTATATTATATTAATAATAATAATATATTTTATACTAGATATTAATAATAATATTTCTTCCTAGAATAGTAATAGATATATATTAGGTATTACTTCCTAGTTAAGATTATAATTATCTATAATAACTTAAGATTTTAATTTCTCTTTACTATTCTCTATAGTTATTTACTATATAATAAATACTAGATAACTAGATAGTATATGGTTTTTAGAGAAGGCTATATATCTAGTTTAGTATAGTCTATTAAATACTTTATCTATAATATCTTTATCTTATTAACTTATAGAGTATCTTTTTAAGCTTTTTTATAGATAGTCTTTTTAGTTATCTTTTATTAGTATTTACATCTACTTATCTTCAGGGATATTAATAAAGTTAGTATTTATCTATATATCTAGGAATTCTATAAGGACTAGGTATAGTATATTAATTATATAGTTATTCCTATAGATAATTATATTATTAGGAAGTTTAGTTTACTATTTTAGGTTATTATTAATTAGGATAATTTACTAATATTACTTAGGTTCCTTATATATAGCTATATATAGATCTAGTTTAGTAAGTTTTATTACTTTATATTACTTAGTAATTTATAATTTAATAATAGCTTACTATTCTTCTTCTAGTTATATATACTATATATTAATTATATCTATCTTAGATAGTATTCTAATCCTTACTTATTATTAATAGTAATTAGCTACTATATTAGGTTAACTACTATAATATAAGAGAAGTTTATATTAATTATAAGTATAAAAAATACTAAGCTATAGTACTAGAGTAGCTTAAATAGATAATCTCTATTTTTAGGTAGGTCTTTAGATACCTTTTACTAGATAGGAATATAGATTTTTTACTATAGTTAAACTAAAATTTTTTTATTAGAGTAGATAGGTTATAGTATTATATAGTAATTTTACTTAGGAGTAACTATAATAGGGATAATAATATTAATATATAATACTATAGTAGCTATATATAAGGTAAAGTTAATAATAAAGTCTTCTATAGTAAGTATATTAATTCTAATAAGTATATTTATCTTTAGGCCTTATATAATATAAGCCTTATATTAAATATATGCTAGTATAGGCTTATTATTAATTATTACTAGGAAAGATAGTAGAATAATAATAAAGTATATACTAGTAAAGCTATTAGATATATCTTTAACTAGTATAGATATAGGGTAGTTAAGGATCTTAATTATAGATATATAATATAGTAGAAACTACTTATTAATAATTATTATAGTATAGCTAGTATTAAGGTAAATTAATATAGTAGAGTTTAATTATACTAGATAAGCTTATATAGTTATATATTTCTAGCTTTAGAATTTTAGCCTAGGAATATCCTTATTTAGGGTTATAGTAGAGTAGATAATAGGTATTACTAGATCTAAATAATAAGACTTAGCTTCTAGTACTTTATAAGTTAGTATATAAGTATATAGGATATTACTAGATTTAAATATAGAACTATAGTTAATATAATTAATACTAGATATTTCTAGTTCTACTATATATATATCTGTATCTATTAAGTTATAATACTCTAGTTCTATATATAGATTATTAGTATATTACTTATTACTTTTAGGGCCTGGTTTATAGTAAAAGTTAGGGTTATTAAACTATGGTTTAGCTAGGCTATAGTCTTATTCTACTATATTATTAGTATAGTTTATATACTTAGATCTGTAGTATTATATATAAGTAAAATTAGATTTATCTTTTTTACCTTAGATTATAGCTAGATACTATAGGGAAATAGAAGGTATAGCTATAGGAGGTAGGAGTATCTTCTACTAATAAACTAATATATTAGCCTAATAATTCTACTATAGTTACCCTCTTTAGTTCTATTATAGGTTTTAGGACCACTATCTTCCTTAGAGGTTTAATATATAGATATTACTCTATATTCTAATATTAATAAACCCTAAGAAGGCATAACTATTACTATTAATTTATATTATAGAGTTAGTAAGAAGGGTATTACTTTAGGGGATAAAAATTATAAAAATAGTTAAATAAATTAGTCTATTTATAGTTTAAGATATTAATAAATTTAGTAATAATTATGCCTTCTTAGGGCTTATTAATATTAGAGTATAGGGTAATATCTATATTATATTAAGTATAGAGAATTAGTAGATATTCTACTTCTACTTTACCTACTTATTTAGCAAGGGTAATAACTATTAATATATATACTAAGGGACTTTTTTAGTATTAGATATTAGTAATAATATATTTAGTATTAGTAAGTTATTCTATTACTTAGCTAAGGAGTAGTTTAAAGTATTTTTTAAGCTACTTATACTAGTTATCTATACTTAAGAAGTAAATTAGCCCTATTTATATAATTAGATCTAGTTTATTATTCTACTACTTTACTACTTCTCCCTAAAGATATATATCTAAATTTTATTATATCTCTAGATTATGCTACTATATGGAGCCTATTAGTAAATATATAAATAAAGTAATAGTATATCTTATTATCTTTATTAATGGTATCTCTATATCCCTATAAGTATAGTATATTAGGAAAAAAATAGCTAATATCTATAGGTCTCTAGTAATTATTACTTAATATAGTGCTTATAGATAATATAGGGGTGTGGATATGTGGTATTTAATAAGGGTATAGTATTTATCTATTTTAATAATAGGTTTATAAGATCTTAGGGTATTACTATTATTAAATACTAGGAGTAATACTTAGATTACTTATTATATAATCTTTTATAATACCTATATTTAAGTAGGGGAGAATAGTATTTCCTTAACTTCCTTAGTTTTACTAGTATTTGCTTACTGCTTACTAGATAAAGCCTAGGTATTTTAGTTTATTATTAGTAGTATTTACCCAGGTTATATAGTTTTATAGGGGTTGAATAGGGAATCTAGGCCTAGTAAGAGGTTACTAGATATAGTATTATTATTAGACTAAGAATACTATATTTCTATAGTAGGTAAGTAATATAAGATAAAGAAATCTTAGATAGGATTAGGTATTAATAGTAAAGTAGGAGTATACTATAGTATAGTAAGCTCTAGGTCTAGTATAAAGGAATACTTTCTACTAAAGACTAGATTAAAGTTAATAAATAGGACTCTAATAACTAGTATAGCCTAAGATCCTTCCTCTATTTTAGGTGTCTATATATATATAGGTGTGATTTTAGGCTTAATAATAATAATTCTACTTATTTTTATAAGGCAATACTATATTATAGCTTAGAATGTCTATAGTAAGTATAACCAGGACTTAGGGTATTATATATTAATAGGTTTAGATATAGCTCTAGTTCTTCTAGCTAGAGCTAGTATATCTAATAAAGTAAGATAGGGCAGTAGATTAGTATAGTATATAATAATATAGTTAATTTAGGTTTTAAGGTTAGGAGATCTTACTTAATTAGGGAAGGTTTAATAGTATTTAGTAATTTAATATATGATTTTAATGATTTCTTTAGGTAAATCTAGGGGTATTAATAACTTCTGTAATATTAGCCTGCCTAGCCTGCAAGGAAGCCCTTGCTAAGGTGGTTAAATAGATTATTTAATGGATTATGAATTATGATGTTAGGTAATTTAATAGAGAAGAAAATTAGAAAAATCTTTTAGGGGAATTATAAATCTAGGTCCTAGATTATTAATCATAACATACTACTGTTTTATGGCAGCTTACAATCAATTATATGGTATTTTATTAGTTAGTTGATCCTCTAAGGTATATCTATGCTGGAGGTGGATAAGCAAGATAAACAAGTAACATGCTCACGTGTCATACAACAGTATAACTATAAGATTTATAACAAGGAGCTATTTACTATAGTTGATATACTTAAAGAATAGGAATTAGAGCTAATTAGCTTACCTAAATTTAAGCTTATTATAGACTACTATAATTTTAAATACTTTAAGATAGTCTAAAGGCTTAATAAATAATAGATATATTAGTTATACTAGTTAAGCTAATTTAATTATAAGATATATTATTAGCCTAGAAAACTAGCTGCTTAGTCTAATACCCTATTCTAGAGGGAATAAGATATACTATAGGATATAGAAGATAATAGGCTTAAGGTATATAATTACTACTTAATACTACTATAGACTATTACTAGTTAAATATATATATAGGTATCCTATACCTATAAAGTAGTATCTAACTAGGATATAAGATTACTAAATAGCTAGTATTACTGTATAACCTTATCTATAGTACCTATAAAGAGGATGCTCCTACTGCTAGAAGAGTATTAGAAGGAAGTAGAACTAAGTAATACTAACTTAAGAAAGATATAATAAGCTATAAAGAAAGAAGCTTTAAGCTACCTAATACCTAAAGAAGTTATATATATAAGTATTAATTACTAAGTATTCTATATCACTAAATAGCTACTTACTATACTAAGGCTATAAATAGGTTCCTAACTCTAAACTATTATAGATAAGAATTTTATAGGAGACCTATAACTTAGTACTAACTAGCTATATAGAGAAGAATATATTATATATAATAATCACCTAGAACTTCTACTAGCTAGAGCTCTCTATAGATATCTAATAGTTTATATAGAACTATAATAAGTATAATACTAATTATATATAGTATAAGTAATGCCAGGGGCTACTAAAGCTATTACTAATTCTAGACTATAAATAATATAAAATTATTATTAACTTTATTATAAAGCTGCCTATCTCTGATAGCTATAAGGATATTATAATAATTAGTAATTAACTTAGAAAAGGTATAATCTTAATACTTTATAAGTAAATAGATTCTAAGATAATAGTATAGCTATTAATTAATTAGTTTATTAGATATTATAGTATCCCTAGTATAATTATATTGGATTATAGCTTATGGTTTATTAGCTAATTCTAGGAGTACTTCTATAAGTAACTAGGTATTAAATAATAACTCTTAATAGCCTTCCACCTATAGATAGATAGATAGATTAAATAAATAAATACTATACTAAAAGCCTATCTATAGAACTTCTATAACTATACTTAAACTAACTAGAAATTATTACTACTAATAACCTAACCAGTTATTAATAATTAAGATATTATAAGTATAAGAGTTAGCTCCTTCTTCTTAGACTATAGATATAATATTAAATCTTTAGAGATTAAACTATTAAATTAAGAGGCTATTACTCTAGATATATCTTGGAGGCTAGGCTGGCTGGCAGACAGCCCTTCTTTATTCTAGGGCTGTCAGCCTTAGCTAGCTAGGCTTCTAAGCACCTCACCCATAGCTTTTAAGTAGCTAGTTAGATAGCCTTATTATCTATTATCCATTCCCTTTGCTTTTTATGAGGTTATGAGCCCTCCTCTTCTTATATTTTATTTATTTTATATTAGTTTTGATCCCTCTTTCTAGATCTCTTTAATTTTACCCTTTTTAATATATTTTATAGTAAGTTTATATACTTTTTTATAATTCTATATAGTTTTATATAACTAATTTAGAAGCTAAAGAAAATTTTCTCTACTTGCCAGGAGCTTTCTAAGAAGAAGGACTAATAAGAGAGAGAACTTAGTAAGATCTAGTTCTATATTTAAATCTAAATTAATATAATAAGGTAATAATAAATAGAATAGAATACCCCTCTCCTCCCCTATAAATATAGGCAGCAAAGCTAGATAATAATTTAATATCTATCTTACTAGCTAGCCTTATAAAGAAGTTAAAATTATATAAAGATTATAAGATCTAGATCTATATAGTAAAGGCTTAGCTAGATCTTTATAAATTTAATAATCTTATTAATAAATTAATACCCTAGCCTAAAGTAATAAATCTAAAGTATAAAGTATAAAGAAAGGCATCTAAGCTTATATAAAATTAGCTTATTAGTTAGGTGGGAGATAATATTCTTAATATACTATATATTATAATAATTCTAATAGAATATATTAATAATATATAGAATATAATTTAAAGTATTATATTAGGCTATAGCTACTTAGAAGCTAGAGCTAATTTTAAAGTAATAATATAAATAAAGAGATCTAACTTTATAATAATTACCTAATATATTAATATATTTAGGGACTATATAAATATATATAAATAGCTAGATATACTACTTATACCCTATATATTAATACTTTTAATAATAGATAAGTTATTAAAAAAGATTCTATCTTAATATAATACTATAGAATATATATTTACTAAAGATTCTCCTAAGAGCCTTAAGAAGTATAATTTCTATAAGTATTATATATTAGTTATTAATAAAGAGAATAAGTATAAGATAACTTTTAGAGCTAAGGATAAAGTATCTTCCTCTTCTCTCTAGAGTAAGTAATTAAATTAAGTAAATTAATTAAGTTAATCTAACTAATTAAAATTAATAAATTAGAACTAATTAATAAAGTAGAAGATCTTCCCTCCCCTAGGAAAGAACTATATAGAATATATATATAAATAAAGATAGTAAGATGAATATAATACTTAGGGAAACTATATATATTATTATCTACCTACCCATGGGCCTCCTACATACTATTATCTTATAGATGAAAAGCCTTTATAGTAGAACCCTAGTCTAGATATCTAATATTAGAGGCTACTAAGAAGGGGAAATTAGAATTAGATAAATATAGCTTATTTAGCTACTTAAATTCTAGATAAATATACTAATATAGTCCTTAATTTTATAAGTATAGCTATTAAACCACCCTTTCCCTCCCTTTCTGATAACTTTATTAATTAAAATGAATCTAATAAGCCTAATAATCAAGATCTATAAGAATTAGACTATTATCACATCCTAGATTCAGGCATAATATATATAATATATATAAAAGGGGCCTATATAATTAACTATTATCTATATATATAGATAGAGAAGGGATATAGGTTTAAAATAGTAGAAGGAAGCCTTTCTAAAATAGAAGGGGAAGATAGATTAGTTCTTTACTATAAAATTAGAGAGATAATTAATAAACTAATAATTCCCTATAAATTTCATTCTAAGGCTATAATAATACTAATATTAATAAATTAACTTATAAAGCTTAGTTTCTATTATAACTCTTAAATAAATATCTTAGAATATAAAGATAGATCTATCTTTAGCTATATATTAAAGGAATTAGGTATTCCTATACTAAAAGTCCTTAATATACCCTCTTTTATAGGAGCTATACTAACTCTATTAGAAATATATTATTAATTAGGCTACTATAGTAAATCTAAATTAAATTCCACTATTAAATAAGGTAATCTTAATAGAGATAAAGTTATTAGATCTAATTAATTCTACTATAAAGCCTACTATATAGTAAAAGTAAAGAAGTAGATCTCTTATAAGTCTATAGAATATATATAAGTACTAGGCCTATTATAGTATATTAATCTATAGCTTATTAAGCTATAGGGAATCTATAGATACTATTACTATCTTATTAGTATTAATAATTATTTAAGATTTATATATATTAAACTATGTAAATCTAAATAAGATGAACCTTTAGATCTTCTTATATAATAGAATAAAGAATATAAGCTTTTAATAAATAAATATATTCTTATATAGTATATAGATAGCAGCATAGAATTTAATAAGTTCTATATATAGGCTAAACCTAAGGGAATTATTATTATTATTACCCCTCCTAGATCCCTAGAGATAAATAGTATTATAGAGATCTATAGTAGCTATATTAATAGTATAGCCTAAGTAATAATTATTAATTCTAATATACCTAAATAAATATAGTTATATACTATAAAAATGGCTATATATATTACTAATTATCTTATCTTAGAGAAAGAAGATTATACCCTAATTACTTACTAGTATAAGGGACTAGGAATTAGTAATCTATTTCTACCCCTAGATTACCTATAACTATTTAGCATTCCTATATATATTAATATCTATAAGAAGGACTATATTTAAGTAAGAAAAATAGCTCCTTATATCTATAAGATATGTCTAGTTAGATATAAGAGGGATAATAGCTCTATCTATATATACTAGGTCCTAGAAATAAATTAAATTATCTAATCTAGAGATATTATATTTAAAGACCACTATGGTGATAATAACTATAAGAAAGATGAAATAATAGCTAATATAGGCTTATAGCCTAACCCTATACCTCTAGAACTAATATCTAGAATAGATATAACTTTAAATTATAGAGAAATAATCTAATTTATCTAACCTAAATTATATCCCTAGCTTGCTATTATAAATAAACTAATTAGGGAGATAGAATTACTAATTTAAGACTAAATCTAAATAATTACCCTAGATCCCTAGATTACTTATATTAATAAGTAAGCCTAAGTAAGCTACTTACCTAATAAATAAACCTAAATAAATACTTTACTTAATATATAAGCTTAAGTAAGTATTTTACTAGATAGATAAGTACTAGATAATATCTAGTAAACTTATTAGATAACTCTTCTTCTTAAAGAATCTATAAGACATCCTATAATAATAGAATTACTAGTAAATTATATATAAGTTAAAAAGGAAAGGAAATAGGTCTAGTTTACTAATAGAAATATATAATAGAATCTAATTAATCTACTAGTGAGGCTAGCTCTAAATTAAAGAAGATTTAATAATAATATTATTAGTAGAGATAGATTATCTCTAGCCCTAAGGATAGTAGTTAATAACTAAGCTAATTATTTAAGATAGCTCTAAGTAGATATCTAGTATATTAATAATAAATATATAGATTTAAAGTAGAATTTATAGTAAATAAAAGATTATTATATCTATAAATTAATTAAATTACTAGATCTAATAGCCTAAGACATATATATACTATACCCTAGGGCCTAATATTAAGATCTATTTAATATACTAGAGCAAGAGGCTCTGCTACCTACCCTAAAGGTAAAGAGATTAATATCTATCTCTATAGATCTACTCCTTACTAGATTACACACCTCATGCTCACCCTCTAGAATATTAGAATAGTTAAATAAGGATAGGCTACCTTAATACCTACTAGATTAGTTAAATAAAGAGGTAGAAAGGAAGTATAGAATCTTAGGGGGTGTAGTTATACTAGAAGATAATACTTATAATAATATTATTATTAATATCCTAATATCTTTTAGTTATACTTTCTCTTTAATATCAGACTATAATAATATTATTATTAGATTTAGTTATATAGCCATTCTATAAGGCCTATAAGCCTATAATATTAAGATATTATATACTTACTATAAGGCTATAAATAGCTCTTTTAAACATTACTAGGAATTAGCTATAAAAGTATAAATTAATAAGCTTTAGAAGTAAAAGGCCTATGAATTAGTTCCTTATCTAAAAGATAACTCCTAAATTCTCTCTAGAAAGTAGATTTATAACCTTAAACTAGATACTAATAACTATATAATAGATTTCTAGGCCTACTAGATAGTCTATAGGAATTATTAGTAGCTAGGGCTAGACTATAATATAGTCTATAGCCTAGTTATTATTAAAGTCCTAATTAAACTCTTTCTAACTCTTATTACTATATAGAATCTAGAGGTGGAGTAAGTTAATATAGTTATAATATATCTATATACTTATCTAGAATAATATACTATCTACATGCACCAGCCTACTAGATTTAAAGAAAAGAGGAAGGTTTACTATATATAGAAAGTACTATATAGATTAAAATAATTAGTATTTCTCTAGAATAAGAAGTTTAATAATAGAATCTAATCTATAGAGTTTAAATACTTCTTAAAAGACCCCTATATCTACTAATAGGGTGATAATAAATATCTTTTAATTTATATAGATAATACCCTTATAATATCTGCTATAGTAGATAGAATTAAATTAATTAAGGCCTAACTAGGTAATCTCTTTATAATTATAGAATTAGGTAAGCTATTATACTTCCTAGACTATAAGATTACTAGGGATAGGGAATACTATATAATTATAATATTATAGGATAGCTATATTAATAAGATCTTAGTAGAAGCTAGTATATAGAGATACTCTAGTAATTATATTCCTATACAGCCAGGCTGGAAGCCTAATTATAAAGAAGAAAAGAGGGATTCCTTACTAGATAATTTATATAATTATTAATAATATATTAGATAGCTAAACTAGCTTATCTATAAGACTAGGCTAGATATTAGCTATCTAACATACTAATTATAGTCTGAAGTATTAAAACCTAATAATTATAATACTATAAGTATTAAAGCTATTTTCTATTATCTATATAAAAATACTTATAGAATAGAGCTTAGAAGAAACCTATCTAAAGGCCTAGTTAGCTATATTAATAGCTTATTCTAGGACTATCTAGATAGATAATTAATAGAGTTATATATCTTCTACTTTACTAGCTTACTAATTAACTAATATTTAAAGAAATAGATATTAATTACTTTATCTAGTATTATTATAGAATACTATACTTATAATACTATATTTAAGGAGGTAATCTAGCTATATAAACTATTATATACTATATAATTAGAATCTACTAATAACCCTATTCTAATATATATAGATAGTAATAATACTTTTAATATTATCTATAAGAAGGGTTTCTAACTATCTATTTATTAGCTAGTAAATTAATATCTATTTATAAAAGACTAAATAAAAAAAGATATTATTTAACTTATACTAATTAATAGTAAAGATAATCTAGTAGATAGATTAACTAAAGCCCTTTTAGCTATAAATTTTAAGGTATTCTAAGATAAGCTCTACCTTATTAAGGTAGATATAATTAATAAAGATAATTTATATTACCTAATTAAGGAATATCCAGAGCCTTATATATAGTAGTAGCAGAGAGGCCATCTAGGGGGGTATCTTAGAGGCTAGGCTAGCTAGTAGATAGCCCTTCTTTGTTCCAGGGCTGTCAGCCTCAGCTAGCTAGGCTTCCAAGCACCTCACCCATAGCTTTCAAGTAGCTAGTTAGATAGCCTCATTATCTATTATCCATTCCCTTCGCTTTTCATGAATATAATATACTTACTAAAAGAGAGGGCTAAAATAATTATTATAAAGATAAAAAAAGCTATAGATATAGCCTAGTTAGAGCTAGCTACTATCTAATAATACTAGGAAGAGTATTTAAACTACTCCTATCTAGTAGCTCTATACTATACTATTAATTTAAAAGTATAGTTAGATCTATAGAATATTTAAATAGACTACCTAAGCTAGAAGCTTAATATATAGTATATAAAGTTTATAGTACTAGAAGCTATTAAGTTATATACCTACTAGCTAGATATACTACTAAGTATATATAATATATTTTATATTAGCCTCCTACAGCCTATTATAGATAATCTATTCCTAAGCTAGTTAACTAATAATTACTAGCTGCCCCCTAAGCTAGTAGATAGTAAAGCTAAATTTATAGTTAAGAAGATCTTAGATAAATAAGAGAAGTAAATTAGATAAGGCTACTATATAGAATACCTAGTTAAATAGGTAGGCTATAAGCACCCTATATAGGAGCTAGCTATAAACCTTATAGATACTATAGTACTTAATACTTAGGAGAGAAGATCTAGTAATTTTAGCCCTAGCTAAGTTAACTAGGGAGTAGTAATTTCAACCCTAGCTAAGAAGCTAAGATCTACTAATTTTAGCCCTAGCTAAAACACCTATTTTAGAAGGGGGGGGTAGTATAGTAGGTAGGGCCTACTAAGTACTCACTATCTGCCTTAGGCATTAATAATCTTTAGCTCCAGCTAATATATTAGGGGCTAGTTACTAGCTATATAATACTTATAAAGTTATATCTAAACTAGACACTAGCTGCTAATTATATGACCTATATACTAATTATATACCCCTTTATATTTAGCTACTACAGCCCTAGCTAGATTCCTTCCTTAGTAATTTCTTACTATCTAAACCTAGGTCATAGGTTTCCAAGACTTCTAGCCCGTGACAAGGAGATCTTAATTAGAGAAGGTTTAATAATATTTAGTAATTTAATATATAATTTTAATAATTTCTTTAGGTAAATCTAGGGGTATTAATAACTACTATAATATTGGGGTTTAGCCTACCTAGCCTATAAGGAAATCCTTACTAAGGTAGTTAAATGAATTATATTATAAGGTATATTAATAGAGAAGAAAATTTAGAGGATTTTTTAGGGGAATTATAAATCTAGGTCCTATATTATTAATTAAGATATACTACTATTTTATAGCAACCTGTAGTTGATTACATTATATTTCATTAATTCATTAATTCTTCTTAGTGCTATTTATGCTAGAGGTGGATAAATGACCTGTACTCACATGGTCATAGAATAATTATATTTAGATTATTGCTATATTAATCTATCCAAGGGGCTACAGCTATAATAATATTTCCATTAAGTCTATTAGATATATATTATAAGTACCTATAGTAGGAGCTAATTATAGCTTAATTTTAGTAGTAATTTTATATATAGCTTAGAGTAGAAGGTCTAGTATATAGCCTTATTGGTATATAGCCTTATTGATATTATTATATATCTCTATATTAGGTAGAACAGGCTTTAGTCTCTTTATTAGATCCTTTATAGGGGTAGATGTAGAAGAAGTTATCTAGAGGATAGGTATTACTATAATAATAGTAGTTATTTATTATTCTTTAAGTTAGGCTATTTAATTAGTAATATTTTATAACTATTAGGCTATTTAGGCCATGAGGTTTCCCTATATATTATTTTATAATAATAATTATTCTTCACTAGGCTCTTTTAGGGATATTAATATCTATAATAATCTATTATTATAGCTTATTCTGTCTATATTATCTATCTTCATTGGTTAGATAGTCGCTGCTCACTAGGAGCCTCCGGCATGGCCCAGCCCGGCGCCGAAACGGAGTAAGGAATAAATCAATCAATCAATCAATCATATTATCTATTTTAGCTATTTTATCTAATTTATCTAGTTCTTCTAGTTTATCTGGTTTATCTGGTTTATCTGGTTTATCTGGTTTATCTAGTTTATCTAGTTTATCTAGTTTATCTGGTTTATCTGGTTTATCTATAATCTAGTTTATCTAGTTTATCTAGTTTAGCTATTTTAGCTATTTTATTTATTTTATCTAGTTTATCTAGTTTATATAGTTCATTAGGTTTGTCTGGCTATTTAATAATAAGTAATTTCTAATATTATAGGCTAGAAGCCTTAGAAACCTATAACCTAGGTTTAGATAGTAAGAAATTACTAAGGAAGGAATCTAGCTAGGGCTATAGTAGCTAAATATAAAAAGGAGTATATAAGTAATTATAGGGTTATATAATAGGATAGATTATATTAATTAGTACTAAGTCATGTGACCAGTAGCTGGTGTCTAGTTTAGATATGACTTTGCAAGGGCTGTATAATTCAGTTGAACAGCCTGAGCACCCAGCGGGCTCCTGCCCGCTACATAATTACTTTTATAAACTATTATAAGTCTAGATACAGTGGTTACTAATAAAATATTATAATAATATCTATAACTAATATATAAGGGCATTCTATATATTCTACTATCATGCTAATAAAAGAAGATATGGTGTCTGTATTAGGGCCCTAAAGATCTAGGGTTATGGAGGTCAGTAGTAGGTTATATCCTGGCCTGCCTTTAGTAAGAGCGGGTGTCTGTAAGGAGGGGGTGGTTGCTAATAAGGTGGAGCTTTAGAGAGTGGTGTTGATACAGATGGATTAGGTCTAACCCACCTATGATTTTGAACACGTGAGGCTTGTGTACTATGTAATCTTGTCATTCAACCTGCAAATATGACTAATAATCCTCAACACATGGGTAAGCCTGCAACACCAGGAATGGAAAACATGAGCAGTTCAATGGATTATAATACAAAGCGGAAATCTGGTGATCCTGGCAGTGATAATGAGACCAGCCCTGCGCTTAAACGGCGGAAGGTTTTTGGCCCAGTGTTGCCATCATCGTATGATCCTGAGGACACCGAAACTGAACAGCGTGCTGAGAGTACCAGAACTGATGGTCTCAGCCAGGAAGACGAAGATGAAGATGAAGAAGAAGAGGCTGATGATGATTATGGTCCCAGCCTTCCCCCTTTAGGTGGTGAAGTTACTGCAAATCCCAATAAGGACAATATGGACAACGAGTCACATATACAGTCAGGAAAGCCAGATGCCCACAACAACAATTCTCAGCGTGATGTTTGGATGTTGCGACCTCCAAGACCATCGGATTTGAGCTCGAGGCTTGATCCGACTAGATTGAAAAATAGGAAGTTTCAAGGGGGGCAATCGCTCAGTTATTCAGGGGAAGAAGTGGATGTAACTTGGACGGAAACTCCGCAGCAAAAGCTGAAGCGCTTGCAAGATGAGGCCATGGGGGTTTCGTCTCAACCTGTGCTCAGTCACGATAGATCAAGTACATCAATGGCGTCGAAAAGCCCACCGAGGCAGCATGTAAGTCTCAACGGATAGGCCATTGAAGTCTGTACTAAAAGAGCCTATTCTGACGCCTTTCCAGAATTCATCAAAAGCATCTGAAAGATTGCCACCATCCTCCACAAATTCATTGATGTCCTCTTCCAATGATGACCCAAGTCGTCGTCCTTTCCGGTGGGCAACGGATATGGCCTTGGAGCCAAAGCTGTCTACTCTACAACATCAGAAACAAGTGAGTGAAGCTGTGGACTTTGCTTCAAAATTTACCAAAGGAAAATATCTGTAGCTTGAGCTATCTGTTGAGACCAGACTAGCCAATTTACTCAATCTGAACTACACCACTAGCTGACTCATGTTTGATCTAATGTGTATTTGAACTTATCCATTAATGCGCGCATCATGTGGATATTAATTATTATTTAATGAGATATGCATACTGGGATTGTGTTACTTTAATATGCTACACGATATCTGATGTGTGATCCCTTCTATCATGGTAAATGCATTAGTATCATATTTGGTATGGCACTCTATCATTGGTACTTATATGATGGGGAAGATGTGTTCATTTTTGCTATCACTATTATTAATAGGTAATATATATATATATAATTAGTTAGACATATAATGATTCCCCTGGTACAAAAAGAAAAAAAAAAGAAACAAAGAAAAGATATTAGCTAGTTAGATAACTATGGTAATACTATTAGAGAAATATAGTGTGATATCAACATTTACATCAACCAGATGTGTTAGATGTGGAGGACCTGTATATAGTAAACTATAAGGGGTTATATAGGTAGTATATAACCTATAGAGATATTATATCTACTAATATATAAGAGATACTTATATCTTAGTAATTAGTTTAATTATAAAGGTATTATAACTACTATACTATCTATTATTTAATAAAGAGTATTCCCTAGATACTATTATAGTTCTAATTACTTTATTTATTAAGATAGCCTAGTAGGAAGTACTTTTATATATTTTATTAAGTAAAATAATTACTACTAGAAATACCCCTATTCTAAGGTAATTATATACTTAATAAACTACTAATAATATAAATATAATAATAAATTAAGATATAAGTACTATCCCTAAGGCCCTTAAATTAAGTAAAATTAGTAAATAATAATTTTTTTTACTCTCTAAGAAAGATTATAAAGTTATATAAAAGTAAATTATTAAACTAGAATAGATTAAGTATAATAATAAAATACTTTAAGAGCTTAGTAAAACTATTAAATATATATAATAAACCCTAGATATATAGAACTAATTAATTATATTACTTATATATACTATCCTAGATAAAGCTATATAGAATATAATTAATAAACTAGTATATATAAGTAGTAATATATAGATATCTCTTAGACTAAGATATATACTACTTAAAATATTTATAAATAATAATAATCCTAAGCTAGTAGCCTATAATAATAACTCCTTAAATATAGATACTAAAACTATCCTAAAGATCCTATTTACTATAGATTTCTAATTTAAGAATATATATAATTATACTAAGTTTATTAATAATATAATAATATACTTTAAACAGTACTACTAATATTATATTAAAGAATATTAAAAAGTATAAGTAGTAGTTTTATTATTTATTAATAAGATATTTAACTAATAAATAAAATACTAAGAATTATTACTTATAAAGTAGATATAAGAGTAACTTACCTAATTCCTATTAAAATAAGTAAATAACCTAAAGACCCTAGTATATTATATATTATAAAAGTATATAGATACTAGGTAGCTAGAAGTATAGATAATAATTAACTATATAATATATCTAGAGTAATAAGAATCTTAGCTTAGTATTAGCTATATTAATAAGTAATAAAAAGTATAGCTTTAGATAAAGTTATATCCTAATATTTAAAGTAAGATCCTAACCTATTAAATTATAGAAGATATCTCTTATACTAATTATATTAATAAAGTTATAGCTATTAAAAGAGAATTAACTAAATATAATAAATATAAAGATTATATACCCTAGAGAGTAGATATACTAGCCTATAATAGATATTAAGAAAGAAGTAGAGGCCTAGATCTAAAAAAATATAACTTCTATAACTAAAAGAAATAAAATCTTAGAGAGGATAGGAGTATTATTAAGTATTATAATTATAGTAGTAAGAACTATATAATAATAAAATACCTAAAATATATAAAGTATAATATAAAGCTAAAAAACTAGATAGTTTAGTAATATATATAGTAGTAATACTAGGCCTAAATAAGGGAATTATAGATATTATATCTCTAATACTTAATATAGAGATAGTTATAGAAGAATCTATTAAAAATATAATAAAAAAGAATATTAGCTTACTCCTAGATATAAAAGTATAGAGAAACTTTATTAGCTAATATTAGGTAAAAGAGAACCTATTACTATAAGTAATAGATATATCTTACTAGATTAAGATAATTAATAACTAAAAGATAATATTATATAGAAGATTTTATCTCTATATTATAGTAATAGATATATAGGGAATAGCCTAGAGTATTAGAATAGAATTTTATATAGTAGATATACTAGGGTATAACTTTATCTTAGGATAGCTATAGCTAGTAGTAGTAAATCTAATAATTAATTTTATATAATATATATATGAATATTAGGCTAATAAAGACCTAGTTAATATACTTAAGATAGAAATTATATTATCTAATAAATATATAAAAGATATTCTTATAAGTAATATAATATTTATTATCTATCTATAAGAGATAGTAGATAGAGAGGTACTCTTATTCTTTATTTTATTAATAGATAAACTAGTACTTCTAGAATAATACTATAAGTTTATAGATATCTTTTTAGATAAAAAAGCTAATATACTTACACTAAATATAGAGTATAACTATATTATTAAGCTAGAATTAGGGAAGTAATCCTTATTTAGATTAATATATAATCTTTCTACTACAGAGCTAAAGCTCTTAAAGATATATATTAAAGAAGTACTAGAGAAAGGCTAGATTTAATAATCTAAAAGCCCTATAGGAGTATCTATTTTTTTATACTAAAGAAAGATAGTAGTCTATAATTATATATTAACTACTAAGGCCTAAATATTATTATTATTAAGAATTACTACCTACTACCCCTAATTAGTAAGATACTAGATAGACTATTAAAAGTAAAGATCTTTATATAGCTAGACCTATATAATATATATTATTATATCTAGATTAAACTAGGTAATAAGTAGAAGACTATATTCTAAATATAATATAAGTACTATAAATACTAAGTAATACCCTTTAGACTAGTTAATATACTAGTAACTTTCTAGGCTTATATTAATAATATACTAAGTAATCTACTTAATATATACTATATAATCTACCTAGATAATATATTAATCTATTCCTAGAATAAGGAGGAGTATAAAAGATATATATAAGTAGTTCTATATTAACTATAAAAGGCTAAGCTATATACTAAGCTTAGTAAATATATATTCTATATAGAAGAAGTAGATTTCCTAGGCTTTATAGTTAGAATCTATAAAGTATATATAGAATCTAAATAAATTAAAACTATTAAAGATTAGCTTATATTATATAGTATATAGGAGATATAAGTCTTCTTAGGCTTTATAAACTTTTACTATAGATTTATTAAGAAATATTTATAGATTACTATACCCCTGTTAGAGCTAATAAAAGATAATAGAATTATATAATTTATATTAATATAAGAGGTACTATAAGTACTTAAGGAGTTAAAGTAATACTTTATAATTATATTAATACTATAATATTTTAACCCTAAACTATAGATTTAACTATAGATAGATATATTAAAATAGGTAATAGCTAGTATGCTTACCTAGTTATTTAGAGTAGAATAATATCTAATAATATTCTAGTTAAGAAAACTTATTATAGTAGAGAAGAATTATTAAATATATAACTTAGAGCTACTAGTAATTATAGAGTGCTTTAAATAGTAGAGGTATTATCTAGAAAGGAGTAGATTCCTTATCTTAATATTATCTAACTATGCTAATTTATGCTACTTTATAATAATAAAAAAGCTAAATCTATATTAAATAAGATAGGTAGAATACTTATCTATATTTAATTTCTTAATTAAATATTACCTAGGGGCTAGCAACCCTATAGATATATCTAATTATTATCTAGACTATATAAATATAATAGAAATTAAGAATATAGACCTACTATAACTACTAATATTAAAAATAAACTATATATAGGGCTATTAAGACTAGATAAATACCTCTTATAAAGAGAAATATAAGTATATATAATATAGCTTAGGGGGGTGTAAGAGATAAACTAGGAGTATCTTATAGAATCTAAATAAAAGCTACTATCTATAGATATAATATATTATTAGATAAGAGAGATACTACTAGTATTATAGGAGTTCTAGACCTCCTAGTACTATAAAGTAATATATATAAGATACTTATCTTTAAGATAGCCTACTTTATAGACATCCTAATAATTATAGTAGATTTATTATAAATTATTTAAGATATTAATATATTTATATAGTAGAAACTACTTAATATAAAAGGAGGGAATATAGATAAGCTAAGTTACTTAAAATAAAAGATTAAAAGATAGACTTCTTTAATATAGAAATTATATTTATATACTAAAGTCTATAGCACTATATATAGAGATAATAAAAATAAACTATAATAATCTATAGGGGGGTTATTACTAGTATTATGGCAGCTCGCAATTGATTGTATGGTATTTCATTAGTTAGTTAATCCTCTAAGGTATATATCTACACCAGAGGTGGATAAGTAAGATAAATAACTAATATATACTTATATATTATATAATATATAGGGGCTGCTAAAAAATATAGTGTCCTTATTATAGGAAAGGTATTAATAAATAAAATATATATAAAGTAAGTAAAGGTAATATAAGTAAGTAGTCTAGATAAATATGTAAATATATAAAGATAGTAGTCTAGTAAAATAAGTAAATAAGCTAGTTAAAAAATACTAGATATATATCTTTAGTACTATTAGTTTTCTTAAGAGTATTTATAATATATTTTCTTTCTTTTATAGTAAGAGCTTAATAATTAATACTATTAGATAATAAGGCCTTTTAGTTTATCTTACTTTAGGTAAAATATTATTACTTAATTTTATAGAGGGCCTTTACTATATTATTAATAAATATTAAGTTCTTAGTATAGTCTATAGCTCTAATAAGTATATACTAAAGGGCTAGGGCTAGTTTTCCTTATAGATATATAGTAAGGTCTTTAATAATATATATAGTTCTTAATTTTTTAAGGATTGCTAGCTAAGTAGTTTAGTTTAGATTAATATTATTTAAGAGGTTATATTTCTTAAGTAGGTTCTTATTATCTATAAGTATAGTTATATCCTATAATATATATTATTATATAATCTAGTTAAGGTATATAGATAGATCTATAGGTAAGGTAATTTTATTATTATCTAGCTCTTTCTCTAAGTTACTAATATTTCTAAAATATATATACTTCTTACCTTTAGAAGTTATACTTTATATTTATATCTTTATAAGGTTAGTAATAATATTATTAATAGCTATAATTACTATATTTAGATCCTATAATTACTATAGAATATAAAGTAATAGGGGTAGGCTATAGCTTTTATTCTATTACTAAGGGTAGATAGGCTATATAACTAGTATTATAGAGTTACTATAATAAAATATATTATATTTATTATTATCTTCTTTATATTTTTCCTGCTTTATCTATATATATATTTTTACTATAGTATTTTTATTATAGGGTAGTAAGTCCTATTTATAAATTATTTTAGGTAATTTAACTTCTTAGTTATACTAGTTATTCTAGAATTTAATTATCTTTAATTTATAGTTATTATATACAGCCTCTAGCTAACTAATTTAGTCCTTAAATAATATCTTAGCTAATTTAAGGTGCTTAATTTTAGTCTTATATAGTAGATAGAGATTATAATCTTTTATTATAATAATTTTTTTAGATACTTTATATATTTTATACTAGGGCATATATATTTTTACTTATAAGAATATTATTATATATACTAGATAATAGTAGACTTTATAAGTATTTAAGTAACTATATAGAAGGTCCTTAATTATTCTAACTAGTATTATTAGGGGTTTTTTATTATTAAATTTTAGTACTAATAATAATAGTAATATAAGATAAAATATAGAGAAGTTAATATTAATATACTACTTATTAAATAGGAATATAAATAGATTATAATTATAGTCCTATACTATTTTTTATATATTTATAATTTTCTTTATAGCTATAGCTTTAAGATTTAGTATATTTATAATTATTTTACCTACTATAGCTATAGCTAGGGTTACTTTAGATTTAGAGGGGGTATATTTTATACCTATATTATTATCTATAGATAATTTATCTATAAGTAATTATATTTTAGGAGTAAGGGGGGTTATAGTTATATAAGGTTTAGGATTATTTATAAATAGATATTACTAGCTAGAGAGAATATAGTTAATAGAAATAATATAATTAAATAGTACTTTCTTAATTTTATTATAGAGGTAGTTAATATATTAATAATATAATATATATAGGGATTTAGCTGGTAATTTAGCATATTATATTATAGGTAATGATTTAACTATTAGATCTAGGGAAGATATATAATAGAGGTATAGATAGATATATAAGGAGAAAGATATAGAAGAGAAAGTAAGAAGATAATAAGGAAAGATATATATAATAGTATTTCCTATTATTAGTTAAGTAATAATAGGTAAATAGTATTTATAGTAATTTAGTAAATAGATAAAGAAGCTAAGCTTAGGTAATAACTAATAGAATATTATAGTATTATTAAATATAAAATAAAGAATATACTTTAATAGATAGATTAGTAATAGATATATTTTAAGATAGTATAATTATATTATAGCCCTTTAATAGTCCTTAAATTCCTTAATAAGGTCCTAGGCATAGTTAAGGTCCTTATTATTAAGTTATATATTTTTATAGTCCTTATATCCTAACTATTTAACTAGGTATTATGTCTTCATCTTTCCTCCTTTTATTTTATATATATACTTAGTAATAATATATTAACCTATATAAGAATCTTTTTATAGAGATAACTTATTTTCTAACTTATTTTCTTTATTATCTTTAAGCAGGGGTCTAATAATTTAAGAAATATATAATAGTTTTAGCTCTTTATTCTATAAAGAAATAGCTCCTAGATACTAGTATCTCTTTATTATATAATCTAATACTCTATAATATAAATATCTTCCCTTACTATAGTAATAGGATAGCTCTATTTTATTAATTTACTTAGTATAGTATTACTAATAAGCTAGGATTATAGAGGAGGGCTCCTAATCTATAGTATTATTAGAACTAGTTATAACTAGGGAAGGGTTTACTAGGGATATAAGGGTATATATAGTATAGCTATAGCTAGTAGCTTATATATCTCTTTTATATTAATTAGAATAGCCTAATCTTCTTATATATAAAGCTTTTACTTAATTAGCTACTTACTATATTTAATAATAATAATTTATAAAGGTCTCTTCTTTTTAGATATTTATAAGTACTCTCTCTACTTTAAAGCTTAGGATATTATCTAAGTAGTTCTTTACTTTATTAGACTAAGAGTAGCCCTTAATTTTTATTAATAATTAATTAAGGTCTGCTAGCAGCTTATTAAATAAGTAATTATCTTAATATAAGGTTTATAGTTCTTATAGGGCTTTCTTACTCCTGCCCTAGTTAAGAAATATAGGCTTAAGCTAATTATATAAGCTATTTAAGGTTATATATATTATATTTAGATTATTTCTATACTAATCTATCTAAGGGGCTAGGGCTGCTGTAGTATTTCTCTTAAGTCTACTAAATATATATTATAGGCACCTATAATAAGAGCTAATTATAGCCTTATTAGAGTTATTATATATCTTTATATTAGGTAGTGTTACGGGAGAAGAAGTAAATATTATAAACAAAGCTGAATAAGCACTATTCCCTACCCTTCCTACTATTGCCTTCTTTACACTCATATAATAATAAGAATAATCCACAATAATAACATCATAAATATCATCTTTTCTATTAAATCTAACTAAATAATTATTATTTAGTGACTAGTACTAGGTATAGTAAGATCTTATATTTCTTTTTTATTATTTTATGATTAAGTTCCCTATTTAGTCTTATGTATAAGCAGCTGCGGATCCTTAGAGTAGCTAAGGGTGAGATTTATAGAGAGTTATCTTAGTATCTTTTCTTTTTTAAGTCTGTTTAGTTCTTATTATTAATTTATACTAAAATATTAAATACTAGAAAAAATTAGAAACTAAGGGAGAAAAGATACTTAAAGGGACTTAATAAAAAGCTACTTAATCTAAAGAGTATAATAAATAGTATATATGTAGAAATTAGTCTTATAGAGCTCCTTAATATAGTACTAGTAGTATATATAGAATTTATAAAATTTATAAGACTAAATCCTACTAAAAAGAATTAAAAGGCCTTAAAGAGAGTATAGGTCTACTATCTTAAATATTTATACTAGGAAAATAAGGTATATAATAATTATTTCTAACTATAGGACCTAACTTCTATAGAACTCTTCTATACCACTATAGATGTCTAAGCTATAATAATTAATAATAAGCTATAGGTAGTGAGATGTAAGGTAGTACTAGTTAATAGGGGATTAGAGAGAAACCTAATTACTAGATATATTATTAATACTCTTAAAGTAAGGATTATGCTTATAGATATAAGATATAAGATAGTAATAGGCTATAACTTCTAATTAAATACTATTATCTAGCTTTAAGTATTAGTTAAAGGTATTAGCTATATTATTATAGTAATAATTATTAATAGAGATCTAGGATACTTAGTCCTACTTAGTTATTACTAGATATCCTTAGTTAGGATACTAGGAAATTATAAATATAGAACTTATATAATTAAGGGAGTAAGTAGAATAAAGAAAGTTACTTAAATATAGTAAACTACTATTATTAAAGAGATAAAAGGGGCTAATATATATAGCTAGATAGTTAGATAGATAAAACTTAAGACTTAATAACTTATTTTCTTTTTATATATTCTTACCCCTCCTTTATAGTAGCTTAATCATTATGATATAAGTATAGATACTAAAAGAGAGAATAAACTATTCTAAGTTATTTAGGAGGTAATAAAAAAGGACTATTATAAGATAGATTCCTTAGATTATAAATAGGGAAACTAGCTATAGTATTTATACTATCCTCTATAATAGCTATAGGTTAATAGTAGACTATATAAAGAGGGTAACTTAATAGAATAATAATAAGAGATTACTATTAAAGAATAATAAGAGGATGGTATATTTTAGGATTAATTTATAACTATAAGGAACTAGGAAAACCCTATAAAAATATCTTATAGAATATTATTAAAGTATTAAATAAATTACTAATCCTATTTATTTTTTATTAGTACTCTTTATCTTATTAGACTCTTATATCTATAAGTATAGTACTTTAAAATATTAAAGATAAGATAGAAGACTTAGGATACCTTAGCTTCCTAATAATATTATAACCTTAAGAGTTTAGATAGAATATAACTAAGGATTATAATACTACTAGGGCCTAGATAAGAAAGAATACCTATCTACTAGGGCTACTAGTTATAAAAAGTAAGTAGCTAGTAATAATAAACTTATTTTATATATAGAAGGATCTCTTTATTAAGAAAGTTACTAATATATTAGTAATAAGGCTTATTAAGTATTAAATTCTTACTTATCTATAGACTACCCTATAAGCTATAAAACTCCTACTTTATACTAAGAAAGAAAAGTAATAATAAGTAGAGAACTTACTAAAGATAGTTAATATAGGTATTATTATTAAGTATATATCTCTATAGAGTACTTATACTAAATTTCTCTAAAAATCTTTAGGTAAGCTATATATAGTATATAACTTTATACTAATTAATATAGTTATTATTAAGATAAATTACCCTCTATAAAGGCTTAAGCTAGTTATTATAAATCTATTTAGAAAATAATAGAAGGTATTCTTTAAGATTAATACTATTAATAAGTATTAGATAGTTTTATTAGCTATAGAATATTTATTTAAAATTAGATTTAACTTAATCCTAGGCTAGTTCTATTATTTATATATAAGATAAGAACTTATAGGAGCCCTAGAAACTTATTTAAAGTTAAAGAACTTAGTAATAAAGGTAATCCTAATACCCTCTTTTAAAGAGATACTTATATTATTACTAGATATAGGTTTTAAGTATTTTATAGATAATAATACTAGAGTAGTATAGACTATTAATAATATAATCTCCTTTCTTTATTAATACTATTTCCTATAACTTATATAGATAGATTTAACTCTTAATCTAGCTAAAAGTACTTTCTTTACTAATAAAATTAAGATCCTAGGCTATTAATATACCTAGAATAGATTATAATCTTTAATAGATAAACTTAAAGCCTTATAAAACTAGCTAGAGCCTATAAATAAGAAGAAATTAATAAGATTTATCTATTTACTTCTCTTTCTAAAGGTATATATCCTAAGAAGAGCTAACTATACTACTATCCTAAAGAAGGCCCTAAAATATACTAAAAAAGATAAGACTAAGTAACTTAAAGCCTTTAAATAGGGAGGTAAATAATAAAAGATATTCTAAAGACTAAAATAATATTTCCTTAATATAAAGCTCTCTAGAGAAGATCCTAAGTTATAATATTATTTAAGTATAGATATCTTTAATAAGGGGTTAGGTAGGGTACTTTTCTAAATAGTAGGCCCCCCTATAGGAATAAGAGTATTATAATAAATATTTTAGAATAAAATACCTATTATATACCTATCCTTTGTACTTATAGACCCTAAGACTTATTATATTATAATAGAGAAAGAAGTACTAGTAATCTTATAATATCTAGAAAAGATAAGATAGTTAGTATTAAGATTATAATATCTAGTTATTATCTATACTAATTATATAGTAGTAAAATCTATTTTAGGTAGATAGTCTAATATAATAGGTTAACTAGTTAGATAGTATTATAGACTATAGGAGTATAATATTAAATATATATATATTTTAGGGAAGCTTTAGATTATTATAGATAGCCTCTCCTAGATTCTATATTAGAAAGTTATAATAATTAAGAAGGAGGAGTTTATATTACCTACTTTTATAATCTAGTAGGAACCTAATTTACTAGATAATATTAAAGATATAAGATACTAGTTATATCTATAAGATAGTTAGTACTATAAGATAGTTAAGAAGCTTCTTAATAATTAAAATAATAAAAGATTTAGTCTAGCTGATATTAAAGGTAAAGAACTCTTAGTTTATTATAAAGTAGGGGGGAAATAGTTATAATATATCTTATAATATAAGCTTCTTATAATTCTATATTAGCTCTATAATATTTATAGATACTTTATAGCTAGGATATTATTAAGTAGAGTAATTAGGAGATATTACTAGCTATATAGATATAGGACCTTAACTAACTACTACTATAGTTATCCTTAATATTAGATAGTAGGTCTTAAATCTCTAAGAGAAGTACTATAAATAGTAATCTCTTTAGAACCTATATAGTTATTTACTATAGACTATATTAGCCCTTTTATACTAGTATCTAGGGTAGGAGTATAATATATTCTTAATAGGGTAGATTACTTCTCCTAGTATATTTTTATATATATAGCTATAGCAGCTATGGCCTAGGTATTAGTATATTTTCTAAAATATAATATAGGGAAATATTTTAGCTTACTATATTATCTTTATATAGATAATAGGAGATATTTTACTAGAGAGGAATTTATCTTCTACTTAAGTAATAAGAGGGTTAAGTATATTACTACTCCTATTATAGCCCTATAGTCTATAGGGTTTATAGAGAGGATTATTTATATAATTATAGGCTAGTTATAGATAATTATTTCCTTAGATTTATCCTAACTATTAGACTATGATAGCTATTTACTATTAGTTATTAGTATAATTAATATATACTATATTAAGAACTATAGATTTTTACCTGCTAAGATCCTTTTTAGATTCTCTCTAAGATATATTAGTTTATTAAGCTTAGAGAATTAGATTACTACTAAAGGCATAGTAATTAATATGGATATAGACTTATAACCTATAATTAAAAGAAAAGCTATATGTGTGTAGGAAGCCTATAATTTATTAAGAATAATAAGGATAGTAATACTACTATTATTATTAACCTACCTTAGTAAAGGTGACCTAGTACTATTATAGGATACTATACTTAAGAAGGATAAAGACTAAAAGCTAGATCTCTAGTAAAGAGGCCTATTCCTACTAAAGAAGCTATTATATTATAAATATTTAGTAATTTTAGAGGACCTCCTTACTAAGTTATAGGTTAGCTAATATTATATTAACTATCTAAAGTATTTTATTACTAGATTAAATAATATTATAATAAAAATAAAAGAGTTATAATAATAGCTCCTAAAGTAGTAGTAAGAAGTAAAATAGATTATAAAAAAGATAAAGAAAGTAAATTAAAATATAATTCTTATTAATTACTAGGAGGAGGGGGTCTAAAAAGGAAGCTTAATTAATCTATAGCTTTAATATCTCTTTATAACCTAGGATATTTACTTTTAATATCTACTTTAGATATTTATTTAATACTCTATCTAGCTTTCTACCTTACTTTTCCTTACTCTTACTTTATTTCTTTTTTTTATTATATACTACTTTTCTTCTATCTAAGTATTCTATCCCTACTCTATTATTCTACTATTTATTCTAGTATCTATAATAATATCTATTACTATGCTAATCTATTATAGACCTCTTCTTAAAGAATAACTTCTAAGAGTAAGGATAGAGTTATAGTTATAATTAATAATAAGATAAAAGTAACCTTAACTAGAATAACTATCTTATAATTATTAGCTATATCTAAACTATTTAACCTAAATATTATTATAGATATTAACTAGGAAATTAAATAACTAGAGATACTAGTAGTAGAATATAAATAGTTAAATATAAACCCCTAGTTCCTTACCTACTTAGGAGTTCTAACCTATTAGTAGGAGAAGCTTATAGGATAGGCTACTAGATCTTATTAATAGACTACTTAATAGGAAAATAAGAGGAATATAACTACTAAGATTCTAGAATAAGAATAATTACAGTAGGTCACTCCCTATAAGAAGAAGTAATAAGTACTAAAATAACTTATAATAAGTTCTTGGAGGCCAGGCCGGCTGGCAGACGGCCCTTCTTTGTTCCAGGGCTGTCAGCCTTGGCTAGCTAGGCTTCTGAGCACCTCACCCATAGCTTTCACCAGTAGCTAGTTAGATAGCCTCACTATCTATATTCATTCTCTTTACTTTTCATGAGGTTATGAGCCCTCCTCTTCTTATATTTAGTTTTTTTACATTAGTTTAATCCCTCTTTCTAGATCTCTTTAATTTTGCCCTTTTTTAATATATTTTATAGTAAGTTTATATACTTTTTTATAATTCTGCATAGTTTTATATAATTAATTTAGAAGCTAAAGAAAATTATCTCTATTTACTAGGAGCTTTCTAAGAAGAAGGACTAATAAGGGAGAGAACTTAGCTAGTTCTATATTTAAGTCTAAATTAATATAATAAGGTGATGATAGATAGAATAGAATACCCCTCTCCTCCCTTATAAATACAGGCAATAAAGCTAGATAATAATTTAATATCTATCTTACTAGCTAGCCTTATAAAGAAGCTAAAATTATATAAAGATTATAAGATCTAGACCTATGTAGTAAAGGCTTAGCTAGATCTTTATAAATTTAATAATCTTATTAATAAATTAATACCCTAGCCTAAAGTAATAAATCTAAAGTATAAAGTATAGAGGAAGGTATCTAAGCTTATATAAAATTAGCTTATTAGCTAGGTGGGAGATAATATTCTTAATATACTATAAGTAATAATAATTCTAATAGAATATACTAATAATATATAAAATATAATTTAAAGTATTATATTAGGCTATAGCTACTTAGAAGCTAGAGCTAATTTTAAAGTAATAATATAAGTAAAGAGATCTAACTTTATAATAATTACCTAATATATTAATATATTTAGAGACTATATAGATATATATAAATAGCTAGATACACTACTTATACTATATATAGTAATACTCTTAATAATAGATAAGTTATTAAAGGAGATTCTATCTTAGTATAATACTATAGAATATATATTTACTAAAGATTCTTCTAAGAGCCTTAAGAAGTATAATTTCTATAAGTATTATATATTAGCTATTAATAAAAGGAATAAGTATAAGATAGCTTTTAGAGCTAAGGATAAAGTATCTTCTTCCTCTTCTTCTTAGAGTAAGTAATCTAGTTAAGTAAATTAATTAAGTTAATCTAACTAATTAAAATTAATAAATCAGAACTAATTAATAAAGTAGAAGATCTTTCCTCCCCTAAGAAAGAGTTATATAGAATATATACATAAATAAAGGCAGTAAGATAAATATAATAATTAAGGAAACTATATATATTATTATCTATCTACCCATAGGCCTCCTATATACTATTATCTTATAGATGAAAAGCCTTTATAGTAGAACCCTAATCTAGATATCTAGTGTTAGAGACCACTAAGAAGGGGAAATCAGTGTTGTATGACACGTGAGCATGTCAGTTGTTTATCTTGCTTATCCACCTCCGGCAGCATAGAAATACCAGAGATCATTAATAAGCTAATAAAATATGATATAATTAATTACAAGCTACCATAAAATGGTAGCATGTCTATAAATTATGATCTAGGTCCTAGATTTATAATATTCCCCTAAAAGATTTCCCTAATTTCCTTCTCTATAAAATCTCCTTATATATCTATCTAACCACACTAGCAAGGGCTTCCTTGCAGGCTAGTAAGGCTAATATTAATACCCTTAGACTTACTAGATAAAATTATTAAAATTATATACTAAATTACTAAATACTATTATACCTTCCCTAATTAAATAAGATCTTAAGATCTTAAAACCTGAATTAACTATATTATTATATATTACCCTAACCTACTACCCTATCTTACTCTATTAGATACATCAGCTCTAGCTAGAAGAACTAGAGCTATATCTAAACTTATTAATATATAATACCCTAAGTCCTAGTTATACTTACTATGGATATTCCAGGCTATAATATAGTATTTTCTTATAAGAATAAGTAAAATTACTATTATTAAGCCTAAAATCACACCTACATATATATAGATACCTGAGATAATGGAAAGACCTTAGGCTATACTAACTAAACTATAGCCTTAGAAGGCTATACTAGTTAATAAAGTCCTACCTATTAACTTTAATCTAGTCTTTAGTAGAAAGCATTCCTTTATACTAGACCTAAAGCTTATTATACTATAGTATACTCCTACTTTATTATTAATACCTAATCCTATCTAAGATTCCTTTACCTTATATTACTTGCCTACTATGAAAATATAGTATTCTTAGTCTAATAATAATATTATATCTAGTAACCTCCTACTAGGCCTAGATTCCCTATTTAACCCCTATAAAACTATATAACCTAGGCAAATACTATTAATAATAGATTAAAATACTAGCTAGGCTTTATCCAGCAAGTAGTAAGTAAATACTAGTAAAACTAAGGAAGTTAAGGAAATACTATTCTCCCCTATTTAAATACAGGCACTATAAAAGATTATATAGTAAGTAATCTAAGTATTACTCCTAGTATTTAATAATAGTAATACCCTAAGGTCTTATAAACCTATTATTAGAATAGATGAACACTATACCCCTATTAAATACCATACCCCCATTAAACACTATACCCCTGTTAAATACTACACCCCTATATCATCTATAGGCACTATATTAAGTAATAATCACTAGAGACCCACAGATATTAGCTATTTCTTTCCTAATATATCATACTCATAGGGATATAGAGATACTATTAATAAAGATAATAAGACATACTATCACTCTGTCTATATATTTACTAATAGGCTCCGCGTAGCAGCATAATCCAGAGATATAGTAAAAATATCCTAAAATTTAGATATATGCCTTTAGGGAGAAGTAGTAAAGTAGTAGAATAATAAGCTAGACCTAATTATATAAATAGGGCTAATTTACTCCTTAAGCATAGATAACTAGTATAAGCAGCTTAAGAAATACTTTAAAATACCCCCTAGCTAAGTAATAAAATAACTTACTAATACTAAATATACTATTACTAATATCTAATACTAGAAAAGTCCCTTAGTATATATTTTAATAGTTATTACCCTTGCTAAATAAGCAGGCAAAGCAGAAATAGAATATCTACTAGTTCTCTATACTTAGTATAACATAGATATTACCCTATACTCTAATATTAATAAACCCTAAGAAGGCATAACTATTACTAAATTTATTAATATCTTAAACTATAAATAGACTAATTAGTTTAACTATTTCTATAACTTTTACCCCCTAAGATAATACCCTCCTTAATAAACCTAGAATATAAACTAACAGTAATAGCAAAACCATTAGGTATAAGGTAAAAATCTATAGTAATAGTAAAACCATATATTAAACCCCTAAGGAAGACAGTAGTCCTAAAACCCATAATAGAACTAAAGAGGGTAACTATAGCAGAACTATCAGGCTAATATACTAGTTTATTAGTAGAAGATACTCCTACCCCCTATAGCTATACCTCTCATTCCCCTATAGCATCTAGCTATAACCTAAGGTAAAAAAGATAAATCTAATTTTACCTATACATAACACCATAGACCTAAGTATATAAACTATAGTAATAATATAGCAGAATAAGACTATAGCCTAGCTAAACCATAGTTTAATAACCCTAACTTTTATTATAAACTAGGCCCTAAAAGTAATAAGTAATACACTAATAATCTATACATAGAACCAGAGTATTATAACTTAATAGATGTGGATATATATATAATAGAACCAGAAATATCTAGTATTAACTATATTAACTATGGTTCTATATTCCTATCTAGTAATACCCTACATACTTATATACTAACTTATAAAGTACTAGAAGCTAAGTCTTATTATCTAGACCTAGTAACACCTATTATCTACTCTACTATAACCCTAAATAAGGATATTCCTAGGCTGAAATTCTAAAGCTAGAAATACATAACTATATAAGCCTATCTAGTATAATTAAACTTTACTATATTAATTTACCTTAATACCAGCTGCACTATAATAATTATTAATAAGTAGTTTCTACTATATTATATACCTATAATTAAGATCCTTAACTACCCCACACCTATACTAGTTAAAGGTATATCTAATAACTTTACTAGTATATATTTTACTATTATTTTATTATCTTTCTTAGTAATAGTTAATAATAAGCCTATACTAGTATATATTTAATATAAGGCTTATATCATATAAGGCCTAAAGGTAAACATACTTATTAGAGTTAATA
The DNA here is from genome assembly GCA_014250555.1 of Aspergillus oerlinghausenensis. Classification (NCBI taxonomy): domain Eukaryota; kingdom Fungi; phylum Ascomycota; class Eurotiomycetes; order Eurotiales; family Aspergillaceae; genus Aspergillus; species Aspergillus oerlinghausenensis. The sequence continues at coordinate 45,906 of JAAKEQ010000079.1, forward strand.
TACTTACTATAGAAGGCTTTTCTATTAACTTTACCTTATATACAGCTACTATAGTATCATATAATAATACTATCATCCTTATTACTATTACTCCTAAATAAAATTACTATATAATACTATAGCCTATCTACTTTAATAAGAAAATTATAGTTTAACTATAGTAAAAGATCTATATTCCTATTTAGTAAAAGATATCTAAGGACCTACCTAAAGATAGAGACTATCTATTTAAGCTACTCTAGTATTATAGCTTAGTATTTTTTATACTTATAGTTAATATAAACTTCTCCTATATTATAGCAGTCAACCTAATACAGTAACTAATTACTATTAATAATAGAGTAAGGATTAGAATACTATCTAAGATAGATATAATTAATATATGGCATATATAACTAGAGGAAGAATAGTAAGCTATTATTAAATTATAAATTACTAAGTAATATAAAGCAATAAAACTTACTAAACTAGATCTATATATAGCTATATATAAGGAACCTAAGTAATACTAGTAAATTATCTTAATTAATAATAACCTAAAATAGTAAACCAAACTCCCTAATAGTATAACTATCTATAGGAATAACCACATAATTAATATACTATACCTAGTCCTTATAGAATTTCTAGATATATAGATAAATACTAACTTTATTAACATCCCTAAAGATAAATAGATATAAATACTAATAAAAGATAGCTAGGAAAACTATCTATAAAAAAGCTTAAAAAGATACCCTATAAGTTAATAAGACAAAGATATTATAGATAAAGTATTTAATAGACTATATTAAACTAGGTATATAGCCTTCTCTAAAAACCATATACTATCTAGTCATCCAGTGTTTATTATATAGTAAATAACTATAGAGGATGGTGAAGAGAAATTAAAATCCTAAGTTATTATAGATAATCATAACCTTAATTAGGAAGTAATACCTGATGTATACCTACTACTATCCTAAGAAGAAATACTATTATTAATATCTAGTATGAAATATATTACTATTATTAATATAATATAATTCTTCTACTAATAATAAATCCACCTATTAGCCTATAAGCATGTTACTATTATATCTTACTAAGGATAGGAATACTTTAAGGTATGCCTAATAAGATTTAGGAATAGTAGGACCTATATATAGTAATAAATTAATAATATATTCTAAGACCTATATAAATTCTGGAGAGGTTTTATTAATAACTTTATTATTTAGTTACTTACCCTAGAAGATTATATATCATACCTATACTAGGTACTTTAATAATGCTATAAAGTATATATTATACTAAACCTAATTAAAGTATATATTAGATTCCTATCTATAAAGCTCCTAGGGTAAAATATTACCTCCCTAGGTATATCAGCCCCTATAGATTACCTTAAGGCCCTTATAAAGATAAAATTCCCTAACATACTAGTAGACCTATTAACTTACCTAGGAATAATAGATATCCTAAGGAATTATATACTATTCTATATAGGCAAAGCCTAACCACTATAAGATAGAAAAATATATCTTACTAATCTCAGCTTTACTAAAGAGAAACCCTATAAAAGCTACTTAGGAAAAGCTATCCTTATAGAATTAATATAAAATAAGAATAAAGTATTCACTATAATATAGAGCTATTTTAAAATACTACTAATACTTATCTATTATAACCTAAAGCACTGAATATTTATAGATATTAACTTCTTAAAGAAAAGGGGATATAGTATAATACTTTTCCATACTAAATATAATAATAATACTTTACTATATTATAATCCTAATTAGAATGTGGAAGCCACCCCTATATTAGTAATAATAGAACTAATACTCTTCCTAAGTAGATTACTTAGAAAAGCTAAGAAGTAATACTAGCTAATAGAGCTAGAAATATTAGGAGTTATCTAGGGTATTAGAAAGCTCTATTATATTATTTAATTATACTATAAGCCTATTATAATATACACTAATCATGCTATAACTATATCTATTATAAAATAAACATCTCTTATAATAATAGCTAATATTAATAAACTTAATCTATGCTTAGTATATGCTAGCTAATTTATCTAGATATTTAGCATTAAATTATACTATAAGCCTAGATATACCTATCTAGTGCTGGACACTCTGTTAAGGCTGCCCAGCTATGCTACTAATAACCTAGAAGATTCCCTTAATATAATCTAATACTTAGATGCATGCCTACAAGGCATTATAACTATAGTATACATAGCTAGTGTTACTATTATTAAAATATCTAATAAATAGAAGCAAAAGCTTATTAATAGCTATTAAAAGGACCTAAAATAGTTAAATATCATCTAGATAATCTAGACTAATAAGATATCACCTTACCTAACCAGGATACCTTATAAATTATATAACAGCATCCTCTACTCTTTACCCACTATAAAGGATAGCTAAGAGGTATTATATATTCTAATTATATATTTATATAAGGTGCTTTAGATTATATATAATAATATAGGTTACCTAGGATTTACTTAAATAGTTAAGAATCTCTAAGGAATAGTAATATCCTAGTTAATAAAAATAGTCTTAGAATATATCTAGTACTACATAACATATTTAAAATACTAAACTAGGTACTATAAACTATATAGAATACTATAACCTATACTAGAGCTACTAATACCTTTCTATATAATTACTATTAACTTTATAATAAGATTACTAGAAACTAGCACATATAACATAGTTATATCTATAATAGATAAGTTCACTAAAAGGAATATAGCTATTCCAGGCTAAGATACCTAGATATTAATATAATAGGCTAACAGTCTGGTCATATACTTAGCTAAAGATAACTAGGGCTCTCTAAGAAAAATTATTTTAGATTAGGACCCTAAGTTTATTACATAAATATAGAAAGATATTTTTAAGTAATAGGGCATGTAACTAAAATATATAATAGTATATCACCCCTAATCTAATAATTAGTTAGAGTAGTATAACTAAATAATTAAACTCTATCTCTATATAGCCATCTCCACCCTAAGTAACTATAAAGAATAGCTAAAAGCATTACTATAATTATAGGTAATATTAAATAGTTATTATAATTTATTTACTAGATTTTCTGCTCACTAGCTAATATATGGCATGACACTACCAAAACTAATAGCTCTTAGATTACATAGTAAAGGAAAAATCTAAAGCTTTAAAGCTTATATTAATATAGCTAAGATACTGAAATTAGTAGTAATTACTATAAAGAGGTAGTATAATAAATTATATAAGCCTATAATATTTAACCTAAGAGATAAAGTCCTGCTAAAACTATATAAGGGATATATAATCCCTAAAGCTATATCTATAAAGTATAGTAACTAGTATACAGGTCTATTTAATATTATATAATATATAGGCCCCTTAGCCTACAAGCTAGAAATACTAAATACCTAGCATATCCACCCAGTGGTATCTATTACAAATCTAGAGCCATACCCCTTAGGCCAAGATCTATTCAACTATCCCTTGCTAGATAAGCCAGGTCTAGTATAAGTTAAAGGCTAAGAGGAATATAAGCTTAAGTATATTATTATAAAATATATATATAAAATAAAAGGCAGAAAGGTGAAGATGTAATACCTAATTAAATAATTAGGATATAAAGACTATAAAAATATATAGCTTAATAATAAGGACCTTAACTATACCTAGGACCTTATTAAGGAATTTAAGGACTATTAAAGGGCCTTAATATAGCTATACCACCTTAAAATATATTTATTACTAATCTATCTATTAAAGCATATTCTTTATTCTATATTTAGTAATATTATAATACCCTATTAGTTATTACCTAAGCTTAGCTTCTTTATCTATTCACTAAATTACTATAAATATTATTTACCTATTATTATTTAACTAATAATAATAAATACTACTATATATACCTTCCCCTATTATCTTCTTACTTTCTCTCCTATACCTTTCTTACTTTCTCTTCTACACCTTTCTCCTTATATATCTATCCACACCCCTATTACATGTCTTCCCCAGATCTAATAGTTAAATCTTCACCTATGGTATAACACACTAAATTACTAGCTAAATCCTTAGATACACTACTTTATCAACATATTAACCACTACTATAATAAAATTAAGGAAGTACTATTTAACTATATTATTCCTACTAACTATATTCTCCCTGGTAAGTAGTATCTATTTATAAATAACCCTAAACCTTATATAACTTCCTCTACTCCTAAAATATAATTACTTATAGATGAATTATCTATAGATAATAATATAGGCATAAAATACACCCCCTCTAAACCTAAAGTAACCCTAGCTATAATTATAGTAGGTAAAGTAATTATAAATATACTAAACCTTAAAGCTATAGCTATAAAGAAAATTACTAATATATAGAAAGTAGTATAGGACTATAACTATAACCTATTTATATTTATACCTAATAAGTAGTATATTAATATTAATTTCTCTATATTCTACCTTATATCACTACTACTATTAGTACTAAAATTTAATAATAAAAAACCCCTAATAATAGTAGTTAGTATAATTAAGGACCTTCTATATAGTTACTTAGATACCTATAAAGCCTATTATTATCTAGTATATATAATAGTATTCTTATAAGCTAAAATATATACACCCTAACATAAAATATATAAAGTATCTAGAAAAATTATTATAGTAAAGGATTATAACCTCTATCTACTATATAAGACTAAAATTAAGTACCTTAAATTAGCTAAGATATTATTTAAGGACTAAATTAGTTAGCTAGAGGCTGCATATAGTGATTATAGACTAAAGATAATTAAATTCTAGAATAACTAGTATAACTAGGAAGTTAAATTACTTAAAATAATCTAGAAATAGGACCTACCTCCCTATAGTAAAGATACTATAGTAAAAATATATATATAGGTAAAGCAGGAAAAGTATAAAGAAGATAATAATAAATATAATATATTTTATTATAGTAACTCTATAATACTAGTTACACAGCCTATCTACCCCTAGTAATAGAATAGAAGCCACAGCCCACCCCTACTACTTTATATTCTATAGTAACTATAAGACCTAAATATAGTAATTACAGCTGTTAATAATACTATTACTAATCTTATAAAGGTGTAAATATAAAGCATAACTTCTAAAGGTAAGAAGTATATATATTTTAGGAATATTAGTAACTTAGAGGATGAACTAGATAATAATAAGATTACCCTACCTACATACCTATCTATATACCTTAACTAGGTTATATAATAGCATATATTATAGGATATAACTATACCTATAGATAATAAGGACCTACTTAAGAAATATAACCTCCTAGATAATATTAACCTAGACCAGTCTACTTAGGCACTAACCCTAAAGAAATTAAGAACTATATAGATTACTAAAGACCTTAATATATACCTATAGGGGAAACTAGCCCTAGCCCTCTAGTACATACTTATTAGAGCTATAGGCTATACTAAGGACTTAATATTTACTAATAATATAGTAAAGGCCCTCTATAGAATTAAGTAATAATATTTTATCTAAAGTAAGATAAACTAAAAGGCCCTATCATCTAATAGTATTAATTATTAGACCCTCACTATAAAAGGAAGAAAATATATTATAAATACTCTTAAGGAAACTAATAGCACTAAAGATATATATCTAGTATTTTTTAACTAGTTTATTTACTTATTTATCTAGACTACTTACTTATATTCCCTTTACTTACTTATTTACTTATTTTACTAGACTACTGTCTCCATATATTTACTTATTTATCTAGACTATTACCTTTCCTATAGTAAGGACACTGCATTTTTCAGCAGCCCCTATATATTATATAACACATGAGCACATTGGTTGTTTATCTTACTTATCCACCTCCAGCAGCATAGAAATACCAGAGATCATTAACAAGCTAATGAAATACAATACAATCGATTGCAAGCTACCATAATCAGAATTAGATAAATATAGCTTATTTAGCTATATAGATTCTAGATAAATATACTAATATAATTCTTAATTTTACAGGCATAGCTATTAAACCACCCTTTTCTTCCTATTCTAATAATTTTATTAATTAAAATAAATCTAATAAGCCTAATGATTAAGATCTATAAGAATTAGACTATTACTATATTCTAGATTTGGGCATAATACATACTATATATATAAAAGGGGCCTATCTAATTAACTATTATCTATATATATAGAAGGAGAAGGGATATAAGTTTAAAATAGTAGAAGGAAGCCTATTTAGAATAGATAAGAAAGATAGATTAGTTCTTTACTATAAGATTAGAAAGATAATTAATAAATTAATACTTCCCTGTGAATTTCATTCTAAGGCTATAATAATACTAATATTAATAAATTAACTTATAAAGCTTAGTTTCTATTATAACTCTTAAATAAATATCTTAGAATATAAAGATAGATCCACCTTTAGCTATATATTAAAGGAATTAGGCATTCCTATACTAAAAGTCCTTAATATACCCTCTTTTATAGGCGCTATATTAACTCTATTAGAAATATACTATTAATTAGGCCACTATGGCAAGTCTAAATTAAATTCCACTATTAAATAAGGTAATCTTAATAGAGACAAAGTTATTAGATCTAATTAATTCCACTGTGAAGCCTGTCACATGGTAAAGGCAAAGAAATATATATCCTATAAGCCTATGGACTATGTAAAGGCACCAGGCCTACTATAGTATATTAATCTGCAGCCTATTAAGCCACAGGGAATCTATAGATACTTTTTATTGAATTATATGACTGCTTGCCCTATTTAGAAGTGATTTAATTTGAGTTATTCCCACCTTATATTCAGTAATATTCAGCTATTTAAATAACTAAAAAAGGGGTTAAAATTAAAGGCATAAATAGTAGCTAGATAGTTATTTATTTAGAAGAATTAGACCTTTATTTAAGTTTTAATTAGCTATATAAATTACTAGTAGTTAGTAAATTAAACTAGTATTTCTTATTTTTAATAGTTATAAGCCTAGATTACTCTTAAGATATATAAATTAACTACTACTATTATTCTTTAAAGGCCTGTATATTAGAGAGCTCTATCTTATAATATTAGTAAGATATCTTAGTAGAATTAATTTACCTAATTAAAAAGAATTAAAGATATATTAACACTGCTGTCACCCTAAAGTAATATAGATAATTATTATATTAAACTAATTAAGCCTACTATAAAGGTCTCTATTATACTAGAGAAGCCTGATAATTAGTAGACTTAGGATTTATATATAACTAGCCTAGTAAGAAGCTATAGAGTGCTTAATATTCTCTAGAAAGAGAGGCCTTACCCTATTCTACTAATTTAACTAATCTATCTATTAACTCTAGCTAATTAGTAGGCTAGAATAAGTATTATAGAACCCTAGCTAGCCTTAGAGAGGTTATAGATAAGTAAAGTAAGCTAATTAGATAACTTATTAATAGCTAAGGCTACCCTAAAGGCCTTAGTAAAGATTACTAAAGCTAAAATATTATTATATAACTAAGAATTATTAATCTATAAGGAAGAAAGGAAGTAATATTAACTAGATTATTAAGGTTTAGTAACTATATAATCTACTATAAAGTAAATAATAATTAGAGAGTATCTCTAGTAGCTAACTAGCTAATTAGATAATAAAATTAACTAATATTAAAAGCTTAAAGCTAACATAAAGCCTTCTATTAAAATAAGAATAAACTAAATTAAGGAGAAATATTAAAAAATTATTATTAAGCTAGCTAATTAGAATATATTAAGCTAGCTAAGTAAGTAGGAGAAGGTGCTAAGTATATATATTAAGCTAGAAATAATATAATATACTAGATATATAGGCACTAGGTACTTTCTTATAGTATTAAAGAAGATTAAGCCTTAATATATAAGTATTTAATTAGATTAACTACTAGAGGATAATAAGCTAAATATATTTAATAAGATTAGGTATTATTAAAGGTATTAAGAAAGCCTTAGTTAATAAGAATAGAAGAGTATCTTTACTATATTTAAAGAATAATCCTCTTCTTAATTAAATTCTAATTTAGTTAATTAGAATTATAAAAGTAAATAAAATAAATAAGATAATTATTTATATAGAGAGAAGCATCTTTTTAATAAGTACCTATATATAATTAATTTAGTAAGGCTAAAGGACTAGAAGCTAAATCTAGATATTATAAAATAATTTAAGAAGATTAAGTAAAATCTAAAAGTAAAGTATATAATAAATAAAGTAATTAAGTAAGCTAATAATAATTAGAAAGTATCTAAGATAGTAATAAGTATTTATTATATTAATCTAGTATTATTTTTAATAGAAGAAGATATATATATACTATAAGATAGCTAGATTATTAATTTAGGAGTAGATCTTAATATCTATAATAATTAAACTTAATTTCTCACCTATAAGCTAGTAGAAGGAGAGTATATATATTTTAGGATAATAAAAATAAAAATCTATAGATATAGAAGAATTAATCTATAAGTAATTAGAATAAATTAAAAGCCTTATATCTTAAAACTTAGTTAAGTAGCTTATATATCTAATTATTATATAAACCTTCTTTTAATCTTTTAGATAAGAATATATAGATATTATTATAATTAATATCTTAGTATTATTAAAGATAGTAATAGAAAGCTAATATATTAAATAGAATTAAGGTATAATATAAATATTATAAAATATAATCTAATATTAAATATCTTTATAATAAATTAATATTTAAAGAAGCCCTATAAGACTACTATAATTACTAAATAATAGTATTAATAGCTTATATACCTTAGAGATAAGGCTATATAGTACCTAGAAGAGGTTATAATAGGTACTAAAGTATTAAGCTATAAGAAATTAATCTATAAGATATATAGATTAGTAAAGGCTATAAAGTAGATATCTTAAACCCCTAAAGAGAGGTCTATAGAGCTATTTAAAAGTATTTATTTTAATTTAATTCTATTACTAATTACCTATAATAGAGATTAATAGGTAATATATTTTATTTATAAATTAACTAGATAGTATATAATCTATACTTATCTAGATAAAGATTAGCTTAATAGTCTTATAGAGTAATTTATTTAATAGATTAAGATATAATTTAGCCTTATACTAAAGAAGATATTTTCTAACTAGGAGCTAATACTTAGAAATAAATATATCTATACTATAAGATTAAAAGATACTAAGATCTACTATTTAATATATTATATTAATAAGCAGAAGGGCCTAATTAAGTATTCTAGTAAGATAATTATTAAAATAGCCTATAGTATATATATTAGTATAAGATTACTAGAGAAGCTATAGCTATATATATTTAATACTACTATTTATCTATAGAATTAATACCTATATAGAGAGGTAGTAGAGGAGAATAGTTAGATAAAATAGATTTAGATTATATTATATAAGAAGCTTTATAGTAAGAAGCTATTATTAGTAAATCTATATATCTATAGATATAGAGCTTATATTAGATACTATAAGATTCTAAGGTTAAAGAAGCTAGATCTATATGCCTAGATAGGCTATCTTATTAGTTATATAATATCTAATATATAGAAGATATAGAATCTAGTAACTAGAATAATTACTAATAAGTAAGATATAATATTTAATAAAGATATTATATTTAATCTAGATTAGCTATTCCATGCTAAAGTAATTAAAATATTAGATCTTCTAGAGTTACCTATTAAAATTAATAATATACTAGATATTAATAATTTACCTAGCTTAGTGGGAAGTATAGATAATAAGTTAGATAAGGTTAAAGCTTAGGGGGTAAATATAGTAATTAATAAAATAACTAAGGCTATAAATAATAGTATTATACCTAATAAGGAAAGTAGTTAAATAATAAAATTATCTAAAGTAAATATTATATCTCTAACTCCTAATACTACCCTAGGAATATCTATCTAGAGAGATAAACCTATTAAATCTATTAAGTAAAATAATAATTTAGTAATAAGCCTATAAGATACTAGAATCTCTAGAGGCTAGATTAATAGCCTATAGAGAGAGTAGCTAATATAATTAGATTTAATAACTTTAAGATCCCTAATAAGAATTAATAATTTACTAGAGCCTAAGATACTTATATAGCTTATAGATATACTACCTAAGTCCCTAGATTAATTAGAGGTAGAAGATTCACCTTTAAAGTAGCTATTTAAGGAAGTTAATTAACTAAGTATTAAGCTAGATAATAATAATATCCTATAAAAACTAAAGTATAGTATAAGTATAGATCTTTTACTAGATAATATTATTAAAGGAAAATAGGAATATTAAGTATTAAAAGCCTATAGATTTATAGCTACTTAGATAAATAGTCTATAATAATTCTATTTAGTATTTATAGTATTTAGAAATAGCCTAAAAGATATAATAATAAAGAAGTAACTTTATTAAAATACCCTCTATATTTAATAGCTAGAGGGAGATATAGAAGTACTTATTAAAGAAACTCTTTAAAGCTACTATAGAGTTAGAATATAATATATTATTAGCTTAAGAGACTTTCTAGAAGATTAGAATACCTAGAGATAAGTAGATTATTTTACTATAATAGGTTTTTACCTATAAATTTAATTAAGAAGGCTATCTAATTAAGGTAAAAGTATAAATCTATATATAAAGAGATATATAGTAGATAATATATAATAATATTTTAGCTACTACTCTTACTATATAAATATTTTAGATATTAATAGCTATTATAGTAGTATTTAATCTTAATATATAATAAATTAATATTATTAATACCTTTATTAATAGTAAGCTAGATGAGGAGGTCTATACTAGAATAGTAGAAGGATTCTCTAAATATAATTATATTTATCTATTAAAGAGAGCCCTTTATAGCCTATATAGGGTACTATATCTCTAGTAAAAAGATATTTTAAAAGTACTTAGAGAGATAGAATTATAGAGAATTAATACTAACTTATATCTTTATATAAATAATAAGACTATTATCTTAGTATTTATAGATAATATATTATTTCTTTACTATTATAAAAGTAAGAAGTATGCTAATAATCTAATTCTAAAACTATAAAAATAATATAAATTCTATAATCTAGATAAGGGAGAGAGCTTTCTAAATATTAAGATTACTAGAGATTAAGTAAAGAGAAAGCTATGACTTAGCTAATAAATATATATTAAGAAGATTATTATAAGATATTATTTAGATTTAACTAATTAGAAGGTATAAATACCTATAATAATAGATTAGCTACACCCCTATAATAGAAAGGCTATGCCTAGTGAGATATACTACTATTAATCTAAAATTAGATTAATCCTTTATACTATAGTAATTACTTACTTAGATATTACTAAGATAATATCTAATCTATTAAGATATCTATTAAATCTAGGACTAGCCTATTTTAATATAACTAATTAGATCATTCTATATCTTACTTTAATAAAGGACTATGTATTAGAATATAAAGATGATTTAAAAGGAAATATCTTTATTATTATAAGTAATACTACCTATAGTAACTAATTAGATTATAGTAGTAGTAAAGAATATTTTATAAAGCTATTTAGTACTGCTATTAATTAGTATATAAGGAAGTAATAGATTATTACTATCTCTACTACTAAGATAGAATTACTTACTCTTTTAGAAGTAATAAAGAATATCTATTAGTAGAAATAACTATTCCTAGATATTAGATTTAATCTAGAGCATAAGATATCTATTCTATATAATAATTACTAAATAATAGGGCTACTATATAATAAAGAACCTATAATTTATATAAAGCTATACTATATTAATATATACTAGTACTAGCTTTAATAAGAGGTCTAATTAGGCTATATCTTAGTTAAATAGATTAAGACTAATTATATACTAGCTAATAGCTTAATAAAGATATTACTAAAGAGTAGATATAATAACTTTTACTAGATAATTAGGCTTATTAGTTAATTAGGAGGTAGAGATTAAGCTTTAACCTATCTAATACTATTAATTTAATATAATTTACCTTATTAGGAGATAAATATAGCTTTAATAGCTATAGATTATATAGCTTTACCTAAGTAGCTTAGCTAGGGGGGTATATTAAATTATATAACTACTTACCCTATCTAGAAGTAATTTAATTTAAGTTATTTCTACCTTCTATTTAGTAATATTTAGCTATTTAAATAACTAAAAAAGAGGCTAAAATTAAAGGCATAAATAGTAGCTAGATAGTTATTTATTTAGAAGAATTAGACCTTTATTTAAGTTTTAATTAGCTATATAAATTACTAGTAATTAGTGAATTAAACTAGTATTTCTTATTTTCAACAGATAGCTAATATCTAGCCTAGTCTTATAGATAAGCTAGTTCAGCTATCTAATATATTATTAGTAATTATATAACTTATCTAGTAAGGGATCCTTCTTTTCTTCTTTATAATTAGGCTTCTAGCCTGGCTGCATAGGAATATAATTATTAGAGTATCTCTATATACTAGCTTCTACTAATATCTTATTAATATAGCTGCCCTATGATATTATAATTATATAGTATTCCCTATCCCTAGTAATCTTATAGCCTAGGAAGCATAATAGCTTATCTAATTCCTTAATTATAAAGAGATTACCTAGTTAGGCCTTAATTAATTTAATTCTATCTGCTATAGCAGACATTATAAGGGTATTATCTATATAGATTAAAAGATATTTATTATTACCCTATTAGTAGATATAGGGGTCTTCTAAGAAATATTTAAAGCCTATAGATTATATTCTATTATTAAACTTCTTATTCTAGAGAAAGGCTAATTATTTTAATCTATATAGTACTTTCTATATATAGTAAATCTTCCCCTTTTCTTTAAATCTAGTAGGCTAGCATATATAGATAGTATATTATTCTAGATAAGTATATAGATATACTATAACTATATTAACCTACTCTACCTCTAGATTCTATATAGTAATAAGGATTAGAAAGAGTTTAATTAGGACTTTAATAACTACTAGGCTATAGACTATATTATAGTCTAGCTCTAGCTATTAATAATTCCTATAGACTACTTATTAGGCCTAGAAGTCTATTATATAGTTATTAGTATCTAGTTTAAGGTTATAAATCTACTTTCTAAGGAGAATTCAAGAGTTATCTTTTAGATAAGGAACTAATTTATAGGTCTTTTACTCCTAGAGCTTATTAATCTATACTCTTATAGCTAATTCCTAGTAATATTTAAAAGGGCTATTTATAGTCTTATAGTAAGTATATAGTATCTTAATATTATAAGCTTATAGGCCTTATAGAATAGCTATATAGCTAAATCTAATAATATTATTATTATAATCTAATATTAAAGAGAAAGCATAACTAAAAGATATTAGGATATTAATAATAGTATTATTATAAGTATTATCTTCTAATATAACTACACCCCCTAAGATTCTATACTTCCTTTCTACCTCTTTATTTAACTAATCTAGTAGGCATTGGGGTGGTTTACCCTTATTTAATTATTCTAATATTCTAGAGGGTGAGCATAAGGTGTGTAATCTAGTAAGGGGTGGATCTATAGAGATAGATATTAATCTCTCTATCTTTAGGGCAGGTAGCAGAGCTTCTTACTCTAATATATTAAATAGATCTTAATATTAAGCCCTAGGGCATAGTGTGTACATATCTTAGGCTATTAGATCTAGTAATTTAATTAATTTATAAATATAATAGTCTTCTATTTACTATAAATTCTGCTTTAAATCTATATATTTATTATTAATATACTAGATATCTACTTAGAGCTATCTTAAATAATTAGCTTAGTTATTAGCTACTATCCTTAGGGCTAGAGGTAATCTATCTCTACTAATAATACTATTATTAAATCTTCTTTAATTTAGGGCTAGCCTCACTAGTAGATTAATTAGATTCTATTATATATTTCTATTAGTAAATTAGATCTATTTCCTTTCCTTTTTAACTTATATATAATTCACTAATAATTCTATTATTATAGGATATCTTATAGATTCTTTAAGAAGAAGAGTTATCTAATAAGGTTCTTAGGAATCTTAGAATAAGCTTTTCTTAGATCTTAATTCTATTTACTTATCTTATTAGATATTAGTTAGTATTCACCTATCTAGTAAGATATTTACTTAGGCTTATTTATTAGGTAAAGTATTTACTTAGGTTTACTTATTAGGTAAGTAGCTTACTTAGGCTTACTTATTAATATAAGTAATCTAGGGATCTAGGGTAATTATTTAGATTTAGTCTTAAATTAGTAATTCTATCTCCCTAATTAGTTTATTTATAATGATAAGCTAGGGATATGGTTTAGGTTAGGTAAATTAGATTATTTCTCCTAAAGTTATATCTATTCTAGATATTAGTTCTAGAGGTATAGGGCTAGGCTATGAGCCTATATTAGCTATTATTCTACCTTTCTTATAGTTATTATCTCTATAATAATCTTTAAACATAACATCTCTAGATTAGATGATTTAATTTATTTCTAGGATCTAGCATATATAGACATAGCTATTATCCCCTTTATAGCTAACTAGGTATACCTTATAAGTATAAGGAGCTATTTTTCTTACTTAAATATAGTCCTCTTTATAGATATTAATATATACAGAAATGCTAAATAGTTATAGGTAATCTAGTAGTAGAAATAGATTACTAATTCCTAGTCCCTTATACTAGTAAGTAATTAGGGCATAATCTTCTCCCTCTAAGATAAGATAATTAGTAATATATATAGCTATTTTTATAGTATATAGCCATATTTATTTAGGCAGATTAGAATTAATAATTATTACTTAGGCCATACTATTAATGTAGCTGCCATAGATCTCTATAATACTATTTATCTCTGGGGATCTAGGAGGGGTGATGATGATAATAATTCCCTTAGGTTTAGCCTATATATAGAACTTATTAAATTTTATACTACTATCTATATGCTATATAAGAATATATTTACCTATTAAAAGCTTGTGCTCTTTATTCTATTATATAAGAAGATCTAAAGGTTCATCTTATTTAGATTTACATGGTTCAACACATATAAATCTTGAATAGTTATTAATACTAATAAGATAGTAATAGTGTTGAAAATAAGAAATACTAGTTTAATTCACCAACTACTAGTAATTTATATGGCTAATTAAAACTTAAATAAAGGTCTAATTCTTCTAAATAAATAACTATCTAGCTACTATTTATGTCTTTAATTTTAGCCCCTTTTTTAGTTATTTAAATAGCTAAATATTACTAAATATAAGGTAGGAATAACTTAAATTAAATTACTTCTAAATAAGATAAGTAGTTATATAATTTAATATACCCCCCTAGCTAAGCTACTTAGGTAAAGCTATATAATCTATAGCTATTAAAGCTATATTTATCTTCTAATAAGGTAAATTATATTAAATTAATAATATTAGATAGATTAAAGCTTAATCTCTATCTCCTAATTAGCTAATAAGCCTAATTATCTAGTAAAAGTTATTATATCTATTTTTTAGTAATATCTTTATTAAGCTATTAGCTAGTATATGATTAGTCTTAATCTATTTAACTAAGATATAGCCTAATTAGACCTCTTACTAAAGCTAGTACTAGTATATATTAATATAGTATAGCTTTATATAAATTATAGGTTCTTTATTATATAGTAGCCCTACTATTTAATAATTATTATATAGAATAGAGATTTCATACTCTAGATTAAATCTAATATCTAGGAATAGTTATTTCTACTAATAGATATTCTTTATAGCCTTTAAAAGGGTAAGTAATTCTATCTTAGTAGTAGAAGTAGTAATAGTCTATTACTTCCCTATATATTAATTAATAATAGTACTAAATAGCTTTATAAAATACCCTTTACTACTACTATAATCTAATTAGTTACTATAGGTAGTATTACTTATAATAATAAAGATATTCCCTTTTAAATCACCTTTATATTCTAATATATAGTTCTTTATTAAAATAAGATATAAAATAATCTAATTAGCTATATTAAAATAGGCTAGTCTAGGATTTAATAGATATCTTAATAGATTAGATATTATCTTAGTAATATCTAAGTAAGTAATTACTACAGTATAAAGGATTAATCTAATTTTAGATTAATAGTAGTATATCTTACTAGGCATAGCCTTTCTATTATAAGGGTATAGCTAATCTATTATTATAGGTATTTATACCTTCTAATTAGTTAAATCTAAATAATATCTTATAATAATCTTCTTAATATATATTTATTAACTAAGCTATAGCTTTCTCTTTACTTAATCTCTAGTAATCTTAATATTTAGAAAGCTCTCTTCCTTACCTAAATTATAAAATTTATATTATTTTTATAATTTTAGAATTAGATTATTAGCATGCTTCTTGCTTTTATAATAATAAAGAAATAATATATTATCTATAAATATTAAGATAATAATCTTATTATTTATATAAAGATATAAGTTAGTATTAATTCTCTATAACCCTATCTCTCTAAGTACTTTTAAAATATCTTTTTACTAGAGGTATAGTACCCTATATAGGCTATAGAGGGCTCTCTTTAATAGATAAATATAGTTATATTTAGAGAATCCTTCTACTATTCTAGTATAGACCTCCTCATCTAGCTTACTATTAATAAAGGTATTAATAATATTAATTTACTATATATTAAGATTAAATACTGCTATAATAGCTATTAATATCTAAAATATTTATATAGTAAGAGTAGTAGCTAAAATATTATTATATATTATCTACTATATATCTTTTTATATATAGATTTATACTTTTATCTTAATTAGATAGCCTTCTTAATGAATTTATAGGTAAAAACCTATTATAGTAGAATAATCTACTTATCTCTAGATATTCTAACCTTCTAGAAAGTCCCTTAAACTAATAATATATTATATTCTAACTCTATAATAGCTTTAAAGAGTTTCTTTAATAAGTACTTCTATATCTCTCTTTAGCTATTAGATATAGAGGGTATTTTAATAAAGTTACTTCTTTATTACTATATCTTTTAGGCTATTTCTAAATACTATAAATACTAAATAGAATTACTATAAGCTATTTATCTAAGTAGCTATAAATTTATAGGCTTTTAGTACTTAATATTCCTATTTTCCTTTAATAATATTATCTAGTAAAAGATCTATACTTATATTATACTTTAGTTTCTATAAGATATTATTATTATCTAGCTTAATACTTAGTTAATTAACTTCCTTAAATAGCTACTTTAAAGGTAAATCTTCTATCTCTAATTAATCTAGAGACTTAGGTAGTATATCTATAAGCTATATAAGTATCTTAGGCTCTAGTAAATTATTAATTCTTATTAGAGATCTTAGAGTTATTAAATCTAGTTATATTAGCTACTCTCTTTATAGGCTATTAATCTAGCCTCTAAGGATTCTAGTATCTTATAGACTTACTACTAAATTATTATTTTACTTAATAAATTTAATAGGTTTATCTCTCTGGATAGATATTCCTAGGGTAGTATTAGGAGTTAGAGATATAATATTTACTTTAAGTAATTCTATTATTTAACTACTTTTCTTATTAGATATAATATTATTATTTATAGCCTTAGTTACTTTATTAATTACTATATTTACCCCCTAAGCTTTAACCTTATCTAACTTATTATCTATACTTCCCACTAAGCTAGGTAAATTATTAATATCTAGTATATTATTAATTTTAATAGGTAACTCTAGAAGATCTAATATTTTAATTACTTTAGTATATAATAGCTAATCTAGATTAAATATAATATCTTTATTAAATATTATATCTTACTTATTAGTAATTATTCTAGTCACTAGATTCTATATCTTCTATATATTAGATACTATATAGCTAATAAGATAGCCTATCTGTTGTATGACACGTGAGCACGTCAGTCATTTATCTTGCTTATCCACCTCTGGCGTAGATATACCAGAGATTATGAATAAACTAATAAAATATCATATAATTAATTATAAGCTACCATAAAATAGTAGTATGTCTGTGAATTATAATCTAGGACCTAGATTTATAATATTCCCCTAAAAGATTTCCCTAAATTTTCTTCTCTATTAAATCTCCTTATATTATATAATCACCCTAGTAAGGGCTTCCTTACAGGCTGGGTAGGCTAATATTAATACCCTTAGACTTACTAGATAAAATTATTAAAATTATATACTAAATTACTAAATACTATCAGACCTTCCCTAATTAAATAAGATCTTAAGACCTTAAAACCTAAATTAATTATATTATTATATATTACCCTAACCTACTACCCTATCTTACTTTATTAGATGTACTAGCTCTAGCTAGAAGAACTAGAGCTATATCTAAACCTATTAATATATAATACCCTAAGTCCTAGTTATACTTACTATAGATATTCCAGGCTGCTATATAGTATTTTCTTATAAGAATAAATAAAATTACTACTATTAAGCCTAAAATTATACCTATATATATATAGATGCCTAAGATAGTAGAAAGACCTTAGGCTATACTAACTAAACTATAGTCTTAGAAGGCTATACTAGTTAATAAAGTCCTACCTATTAACTTTAATCTAGTCTTTAGTAGAAAGTATTCCTTTATACTAGACCTAAAGCTTACTATATTATAATATACTCCTACTTTACTATTAATACCTAATCCTATCTAAGATTTCTTTATCTTATATTACTTACCTACTATAGAAACACAGCATTCTTAGTCTAATAATAATATTATATTTAATAACCTCTTACTAGGCCTAGATTCCCTATTTAACCCCTATAAAATCATATAACCTAGGTAAATACTATTAATAATAGACTAAAATACTAGCTAGGCTTTATCTAGTAAGTAGTAAGTAAATACTAGTAAAACTAAGAAAGTTAAGGAAATATTATTCTTCCCTACTTAAATATAGGTACTATAAAAGATTATATAATAAGTAATCTAAGTATTACTCTTAGTATTTAATAATAGTAATACCCTAAGGTCTTATAAACCTATTATTAGAATAGA